>PVJS01009427.1:0-50367 GCA_004027185.1 Glis glis
CTCCTCCACCCCGGAGACCATCGGCACCACCCCAGAGCTGACCACTGGGACCACTTTGCCCACGACCACCGAATATTCCACGGCCCCCTCCTCCACCCCGGAGACCATCGGCACCACCCCAGAGCTGACCACTGGGACCACTTTGCCCACGACCACCGCATATGGCACAGCCCCCTCCTCCACCCCAGGGACTGCCCGCCCTACCCCAGTGTTGACCACCCTGACCACCTCACCTGTCACCACCAGCTCTAACACGGCCACCTCCTCTAGCCGCGCACCCCCAGTGTTTACAACCAGAGCCACCTCCTCCGCATCTGCCAGCACCACTCCTCCCCCGTCCGCTGTCCCGGAGACCACCCATGTCCTTACAGTTTCCCACAGCAGCCCGCTGACCGTCACTGTGTCCACCACATCCTTCTCCGGCCACAGCACCCTCGGGTCCACCGCCTTCTCCAGCCCACCCTTTTCCCCAACACGCTGCTTCTGCCGGGCCTTTGGAGAGCTGTTCTCCCCTGGTGAGTGGACGTGGCACGTGCCCCTGCCCCATGTGCCGGCGACCTGGGAGCCTGGGCCCCTTCCTGCTGGCCATGCTCAATGCCTGCCCTGTCTGGCGAGCATGCCTCCACCTGTGCCTGCTTCCCATTTCTGCCTGCTGTCCCCGGGGCTGGCCCGCCACATCAGCCGGGGTGTGGCCCTGTCTTCTTATGGTTTTCTCTTCCGCAGGGGATGTCATCTACAATAAGACCGACGGAGCTGGGTGCAATTTCTATGCTGTCTGCAACCAGCACTGTGCCATTGACCGCTTCCAGGGCCCCTGCACCACCCCCCTCCCAGCAACGCCTTCCACCCCCGTGCCCACGTCCTCTCTGCCCCCTGGCTGTAACAACGCTGACCCTCCTCGACAGGTGGGCTTCCCTTCTCCCTCCACCTCCCTCTGTTGTGGGCACAGGACCAACGGCCCCATGCAGGCTTAGTGTGGCCAACCCCGGCACCACCCTAGCCCCTGGGGATTATCTTAGTGACCCCTTCCCTGTATCTCTGGTTGAGGGGCGGCCCATGGGACCTGAGGCCCCAGTCAGCCTGGGCTGGCCAGCCTTAGGTGGCTCTGGTCCATGGTGGGTGGGCTTGGGTGCCGGTGGATGGGTCCCGGTAAGCACCGGAACGCGCCCTCCCAGGTGAATGAGACATGGACCATGGAGAACTGCACGATAGCCAGGTGTGAGGGCAACAACCACGTCGTGCTGCTGAAGCCGGAGCCTGTGGCCAATGTCACCTGCGTGAACGGGCACCTGCCTGTCAAAGTGGAGAACCAGAGCCAGCCCTGCCACTTCCACTACGAGTGCGAGTGTGAGCAGGCGGCCGGGCGTGGGGTGGCGCGAGCAGGGACACGGCTGCAGCATGGGGCGTCAGTGGCTGTCTCGGGCCTCAGATGGCACACGTGCCGGTTCTTAACCTGCAGGCACCATGGCCACGGGAAGGGGCTGGGGAGGCCGAGGTGGCACTGAAGGGTTCCCAGACCCAGAGGAGCATAGGCTGCAAGTGGGGGAGCTCAAGGGGCTCCTTTCCTGGGGTCCTGATGGCGCCTTCTGTCACTGAGGGCTCAGGGTACCATAGTGAATGGCCCCAAGCCCAGACTCACAAGAGCCACCCCTTCCTCGCAGTCCTGGAGTCAAGGCTGCCAGGGCCACTTCCCTACAGGGGCTCTAGGGAGGGTCCTTCCGGCCTCTTCCAGTTCCGGGTGCTCCAGGCATCCTTGGCTTGTGGCCACATCACTCTAATCCCTGCCGGTCTCCTCATGGCCTTCTTCTGTCTGTGCCTCTCCTCTGTCTCTTCTAAGGACACTGTCATAGGCTTTGAGCCCCACCCAGGTAATTCGGGGTGATCCCATTTGAAGACCCCCCATTGAGTCATCTGCAAAGACCCTTTTCCCAGTAAGGCCACATTCACAGGTCCTGAGGTAGAAATGGACTTGAGGGACACCATTCGGCCCGTGACACCCATTTTATAGATGAGGTGGCTGAGGCCCGGGGGCTCCTGGGGTGACAGCAGAGGTGATGGTGCCAGGCGGGGAGGCCCAGGCGGGGAGGCCTCCAGCCAGTTGTGTTCCTCAGGCTCCTGCAGCGGATGGGGCCACTGGCATTACTCGACGTTCGATGGCACCTCCTACTCCTTCCCGGACAACTGTACCTACACCCTCATGAGAGAGATCCGCCCTCGCTACGGGAACCTGACCATCCTCCTGTACAACCAGTACTGCAGGGCGGCCAGCGCCAGCTGCACCCGCGCCCTGGGCGTGTACTACAAGTCCATGGAGATCATCCTCACCACCACCACCAGCAGCAGCGGGAGGGAGGAAGGCCTGGTGAGCCCCTGCCCCACGCGGAGGCCTGGAGGCCGAGCTGCAGACACAGGGCCTAGCAGTGGCGCCGAGGGGTGAAGGCCAGGTGCCCGGGACCAGGAGTGTGCGCTCCCCTTTCCCTGAGCAGCCCCAGGGGAGCAGGGAAGTCCCCTGTGGCGGGGGACACCCGAGGCAGAGCATGCTCGTGGACCCTAACAGACTCGACCCCCCAGGGAAACTTTGGAACAGGGGTCTATAGGACGGTGTCCACTGCTCTGAAGTCTGAGCCCCCGAGAGCTGCCTGGCCCTGACGTGGGTCCCCCCGCATGTCCCCAGGTCCTGTTCAACCAAGAGCAGGTGAGCCGGAGCTTCAGCAAGGATGGCGTGAGCGTGTCCGTGGGCACAGGCACCATGATGCGTGTGGACATTCCCGCTATCGGCGCGAGCGTCACCTTCAACGGGCACGTCTTCCAGATTCTGCTGTCCTACAGCCACTTCGGCCACAACACAGAGGGCCAGTGTGGTGAGTGGCGCAGTGGGCCCTGCAGCCGCCACCTGCCCCGGGCTTCCCTGCGTCCCCAGGCCAGAGCTGCCGCTTAGCCTCCATACACTGGAAGGGGAAGGGAGTGGGTTCTGGACAACGATGATGTCTGCCCTGCTCCCCAGGTACCTGTACCAACAGCCAGCAGGATGACTGCCGTCGGCAAGATGGCACCATAGCCCCCAACTGCAAGGACATGGCCCAGACCTGGGTGGTTCCCGGGAAGAGCAAAGAGGGCTGCAAGGCGCCATCCGAACCAACCCGGAGCCCCCAGGTCGTTTCCAGCATGCTTACCTCCACCTCCACCTCCACTTCCACCTCCACCTCCACCTCCACGCCCTGCCCCGCGGCACACCTCTGCGAGCTGTTGCTGAGCCCGTGAGTCCTTGGCTTTGAGGTGCAGTGGGCCTGGGGCTCACCCCGCCTGGGCCAGGCTTTCTGCAGGCACTGAGCTCCACCCTGGCTTCCCTTCTTGTAGAGTCTTCGCCGAGTGCCACAGACTCGTGCCTCCTCAACCCTTCTTCGACACCTGTAGGCAGGAAAGCTGCGGCTCCACAGTGCCCTGCCAGAGCCTGGAGGCCTACGCAATACTCTGCCTTACCCGGGGTGCATGCACGGATTGGCGCAACGCCACTGGCGGGCAGTGTGGTGAGTGTGGCGGCCCTGGGCTCCAGCCTCCTAGGCCCGTCGGACACCCGTCTGATGCCTGTCTCTGTGCCCACAGAGTTCTCCTGCCCACCCACCAAGGTGTACAAGCCATGTGGCCCTGTACGGCCTCCATCCTGTGACTCCTGGTGAGTGCCACTGGGCGGTGGGGACAGTAGATGCAGCAGGCTCCTCTGGCTCCCAGGCCTGCCTGAAGGACTGGGAGAAGCCAGCAGCCCTGAGGACAGTCTGGGTCTCAGCCTGAGCCCTGTCCCCCCAACCCCAGGACTCTGGAACCCCCAGAGCTCCTGGACCCATTAGGCAGAGCCCATCCCCACCCCGAGCCCCAACCCAGATCTCTGGCCATACCCACCCTCCTCATGGCCCATCTTGGGTGGACAGCACTGCCACAGCCCGGGGCGGGGGGCATCCTTCTTTCCCTATAGCTCAGAGTCCTGCTCTCCTCACCCTGCAGGAAAGTAACACCCCAGAATAGCGGGCTGATGGAGGGCTGCTTCTGCCCCGAGGACCAGGTCCTCTTCAGCTGGTACAAGGACCTCTGCGTGCCTGACTGCCGTAAGCACCATCCACCCTGCCATCGGACATTTCCCTGCCCTCGGGCGCCCATCTTCACCAGTGTGGTCAGGGCCCCATGCATCGCCAGCTCCATTCTGCTGGACCAGCTCATGAGATGCTCACAGTGGGGCCTTGAGCCCTAGAGAACCCCTACAGCCGCCCGGAGCGTGCAGGGCGCGGCCCTGACCCCCTGTGAATCTGTTACTGCCCTTCCCAAGCCTGCCGCTCAGCACTGGAGCGCCAAAGCTCCCTGTCCCCGCGGGAAGACAGAAGCCTTGGCCTGGGGGAAAGGCAGCCGCCCTGAAGGCACAGTCCACAGCCTGGGCCCTGTCCGCCTGGCTGAGAGCCCAGCACCCTTGGTGACTCCTCTTCTCCCTTCCTTCCAGCGTGCGTGGGACCAGATGGATACCCCAAATTTGTGAGTGTTTCTGTCCCTACCTGCCCCGGTCCTCCAGCTTGAGCTGAAGGAAGGAGAAAGGAGGGGAATACCCCCATCTTGGGTAGACAGCTCTGCCACAGCCCGGGGAGGGGGGACATCTTTCTTGCCCTATTGCTCAGGGCCGTAGAGGGCCAGGCTGCTGAGTCCGGCGGAGAGGCAGGGGCCGAGCCTCGCCTGGAGCCCTCAGGGACCCTGGTTGGTATGTTCCAGCCAGGAGAGCGTTGGGTCAGTAACTGCCAGGACTGTGTGTGCGAGGAGACCTCCGTGTCCGTGCAGTGCAAGCCGGTGCACTGCAAGGCCCAGGGCCCGCCCCTGCAGTGCGGACGCACCGGCTTCGTGTCCCTGACCAGGCCCGGGGCCGACAACCAGTGCTGCCCTGAGACGCTGTGTGGTGAGCATCCGCCAGGCAGACGGGGTGCAGCAGAGTCAGCACCCCAGGACAGGGAGGGGGATGGCAGCCCTGTCCTGGCTAGGCCATGGGTGGGTGGGCTCCAGGTGTTCTTGTCCTCCACCTAAACATGAGGCTGATGACCTCTGACTTGACCTTGACAACAGCCCAGAGGCTTGGGGAGGATCAGAGGGTGACTGAGTGAGAGACTCAGGGGGACCCAGAAGGGCCACGGAGCACTCCAGCCTCCAAGGGAAAAATACACTGGGAACCAGCACACGCAGAGGAGGGACGAGGCCCTGACAGGACCCACTTCTCCACAGTCTGCAACGTGACCACCTGCCCCCAGGACCTACCCACATGTGGGCCAGAGGAGGTGCTGACCCGCACTCAGGAGGAGGGTGACTGCTGCCCCACCTTCAGCTGCGGTGAGTGGGGCGGGGCCGGCGGGGACACTGCTGGGCCTCTGGTCTGGGGTGGGGTTGGGCAGGGAAGGTGCCGGCTTCCTCCCCACTGCCCAGCTGTGCTCAGGCCTCTTTCCTTTCAGGACCTAAGCTATGCACATATAATGGCACCGTCTACGGGGTAAGGCTCGGCCCAGGCAGGGTGGTGGCAGGGGCTGGCTGAGGTGGGTGGGACGCCCGTGTCCCTCTCCACCCCTGCTCCTCCGTGAGGGCAGATTGGCAGGGGGGCTCTGGGCCCTTGAGAGCCAGGACAGTGGGAGGGGACCCTCTGTCAGGAACCCCGGGAAGCCAGAAGCCAGGCTCCACCCCGCCCAGCCCTCCACCCCACTCAGCCAGAGATACATCTGCATCCCACTGGGGGGAGAAAGGGCCACGCCCGGCTGCAGGGAGGGTCCTGGTCTGGTGTCCCACCAGGGGCTGTCCATGCTCCGCCTCTACTGCAGGTCGGGGCCACCTTCCCAGGGGTCATTCCCTGCCACACATGCACCTGCCTCTCTGTGGACAGCGGCTTAACCGTGCAGTGTGAAGAGGACATCTGCCCTGTCACCTGCCCCAAGGTGAGCCCGGCGACCCGGCCCATGTGCCCACTCAGAGGAGCCCGGTCACCGGGGTCCTCAGTTCAGCCTTCACTGGGGTCTTGTGTTTGGCCAAGGGAGGGAAGAAGCAGGAAGGAGACAAAGTGGGCTGGGGGACAGGACCTACAGGCTGCTGGGACAGGGGTGAGGACCAGATTCCTGGAGGGCAGTAGTGCACAGAAGCTGCCCACGGCGGAGACCAGGCTGGGCTGTGGTGCTGGGCAGGGACGCAGCCTCATGGCAGATGCTGCCAGGAGGCACCTGGGGCCCTGGGGTGTGGTCAGGAGGGCAGGCGGGGCCGGGGAGAGACCTGACCACCCCTCTGTCCCCACAGGGCTTCCAGTACTTGAAGGAAGCCGGGCAGTGCTGCGGGAAGTGTGTGCAGGCCACCTGCCTCACACCCAAGGGCCATCCGGTGCAGGTGACAGGAGAGGGACAATGGGGTTGCAGCGGGGGTGGGGCCCCTCCCCAGGAGATCCTCTCCCCTGTGGGGTTCCGTCTATACACTAACATCCTCTCCCCTGCAGGGTTCCGTCTATACACTAACCTCCACCTGGGCCTCTGCTCTCTGCCTTGCATTTCAGGTCAACGAAACCTGGATCAACAGCCACGTGGACAACTGCACCGAGTACCACTGCGAGGAACAGAGCGGGGTCTTCATGCTGACTCCACAGCCAGTACCTTGCCCCCTGGTGTCCACCTGCAGAGTACGTAGCTGGGAGGCCCACCCACCCAGGAAGCCCCGTCCCTGCTCTGCCCCAGACCCCACCCCACACCCAGGCTTAGGCCTCCCTCCACCCCAGCCTGCTCCCTGTCCTCACCCTGCAGGGGGTCCTCAGGAGAGTCGGCTGCTGCTACTCCTGTGAGGAAGAGGGTAAGTGGAGGCTACCTCCCCCCACACGATGGTTCCCGCCAGACTTCTCCACTGAGGCAGATCCCAGTCCCGCCCCCACCTCTGTTCCAGAGTAAGGGGAGGGGTGGTTATTTATGGGGGGGGGCGGCCCCAGGTCCAGGGCCTCACAGTGAGGGCGGGGCTCTGTGCCTGCCCTCTGTGCCTGTCTCTGCCTAGAAAAATGCCAAGTGCGCGTCAACAAGACCATCCTGCAGCACCAGGGCTGCCAGTCGGAGGCCGCAGTCAATGTCACATTCTGCGAGGGCGTCTGCCACGGGATGTCCAAGTGAGTTGGTGCCTCGCCTCCCCCAGGAGTGTGGCGGAGCCAGCAGTCACCCCCAGCTGCCCAGGGCCCCACCAGGCCTGTCTGCTGGCTGGCCACCCTGCTCTGGTCAGGAGGCCTGCTACAGGAAGGAGGGAAGGAGCTCCCCACAGGGACCTTTCTCTCCACGTCCATCTGCACAGAGCCTGGGGCTGACCTCCCAGCCAAGCAGGGGTGAGCTAGGCTGAGCCGCTCTGGAACTGGTCCATGGGCAATGTCCACTGAGGGAGGGTGGGCAGCATCGGAGTGCTCCGCAGACCCTCAGATAGCCCGGGGCTATGGCTAGCTGTGAGCAGGGGTGGCCAGGAAGGTCGAGGCCTGAGGACAGGTCATGGGCTGGCTTGAGGGCGTAGGGAGGTCGGCCCAGGGTCAGTGAGCTGGAGGAGCTGTTCAGGGGCAGAGAGCCACAGGGCCATGGAAGGTGGAACAGGGTTCAAAGTGAGCTTGAGCACCCAGGAAGGGGCCAGCCTGTGCTCGGGAAGTGGCTGGGGGCCACTTGAGGGGCGGCCATCAGGAGTCCCAGAGGCCCAGGGACCATGCGGCTCAGGCCGAGGGGCCGTCCTGAGCGCAGCTCGCGTCTGCAGGTACTCAATGGAGGCTCAGTCCATGCAGCACCAGTGCACCTGCTGCCAGGAGGGCAGGACCCACGAGGAGGCCGTGACCCTGCGGTGTCCCGACGGCACGGCCCTCCAGCACACCTACATCCTCGTGGACGAGTGCAGCTGCTCCTCATTCTGCGACCCCCTGCCCATGGCTTCCAAAACCCTTGTCTAGGGGCCACTGCTGAGGACATTCTGGCCCAGGTCCTCACGTCCCCCACCTGGAGCTGGAACATGCGTCACCAGCCAGGAAAGCCTTCAGTGGACAGGACCCATGTGAACCCTTCGGGCTCCCACAGCCTCTGCCCCGCCTCCCGCCTGCCCAGTCAGTAAAGCCAGCACCCTGGAGTGAAATGGGCTGGTGAGGGTCCATTTGAGCAGGGCAGAGGCAGCTCCTGGCCTCAGAGGTCCTCCAGCAACTGGACCCCTGCCATTGGACCCCTGCTCACCCTGGAGTTGCCCCTCCCTGACGGCACCCAGACCCCTGGAGCAAAGCTGAGCCCCTGCGGGGTGCCACTCCTCACAGGGCACCAGTGCCCCCAATCCACAGCACCCATGGAGCACCATCCCCTGCCGGCGCCTCCTGTGGCCTGAGGGCAGAGGCCTGTCCAAGCAAGGCCAGCCGCCAGGGAGCACCACCAGGCAAGGGGGCTGCCTGCCCATGTCTGGACCCCACAGCCTGCTGGAGTCTGGCTGTGGGGTCCAGACTGGGAGCTGAGGCTACCATGGCTGAGGGGAGGGCCCGAGAGGGGGGACAGGCCCCAAGCACCCCTCTGCTGACCCAGCCCTAAGCTGCAATAAACCTTGGCATTCTGTGTGTATCTGTCCTGTGTCTTTTCCTGCCATCTGCGCCGGGCCTTGTTCCAGCTGCTGGGGACAGGGGCTGGAGAGTCACTGGGAGAGATGGACGGGCTCCTGGGCACCACTGGAGGTTAGTCTCAGGCTGTGTGCGCACTGACCAGGGCCCTGATGCCAGCCTAGCCACCACTCAAACACAGGAGTAGACTAAGGGAACTGGTTTGCACATGAAGGCCGCTGGGGCAAGGAGATTGGCCAGACGCCCCCACGGGGAGACTTGGAGGGTGCACACCCAGCCCTGGGGGCTGCAGGTCCCATCCCGGGTACACTTGTCATAAATAGCTTGCTGTGCAAGTGGCCTTTTCTGGTCTCCACCCATAAGGGCCGGACTTCTGCTTTTCTTCTCTGTCCCTCTGTCCAGACCAGAGAACACCCCATGCCCATGGCAGGAGATCACAGAGGTCAGCTGGGGGTCGTGGCTAGGAAATGCCCCCACCAGGAACCATGCACAGCGTGGGACACAGAGGGTGGCCTAGCTCTGGGCGTGGCTGCACAGGAAAGGCAAGAAACGACCTCCAAGTGGGCAAGGGGTGTACATGAATGGGGCTGCAACTGAGGAGGCAAAAACAGTGTTGGCCAGGAGACAAGTAAGCCTTCGGTGTGCATTGCAGAGCTCCTGCTCCTCCCCATGGGTGGGCTCCCCCTGGTGGCCACAGCCAGATCTGCACCTTTCCAACCTGCCCTTTCAGGTCTGGCAGGCAGGCCACCCTGGGACGGGACCAGAGATGGTTCAGAGACTAAGAAGGCTGCAGGGGTGTGCTGCAGGGGTGTGCTGCAGGGCTGGCAGGTGACAACTGGGGTCAGCTTCTCTGTTTACCCTGCATCTCAGAGTCTGACTTGCAGAGCCTATGGCTGGGTCCCATCTGAGAAATGGCGTGCCCTTGACCTCAGTCACCCAGGTGCTGTCACCTGCCTGGGGCATGGGACACTGGCATCACTTGCCAGGGACATGCTTACATGCCAAGGCTTTCTGTGTGCCGGGATCATCCTGTAACCTTGACTGACCATGGTCCTTTGAGGTGTGTGCTAGTGCCACTCCACTTCACAGGCGGGGAAACCGCGGCACAAGAGGCAAGAAGACTCATTTCAGAAGGGGCGTAGCAGGCTCCAGCCAGGCAGGCGGGCTCGGTCCGCTCTCTAAACCACAGGGTTCCATTGCTGCCCCAGGGAAGGTGACTATAAAAGCAGACACGACGAATAAGATAAACGGTGCTACCTAGACTTTTAATTTTATGTGTCATTTCATATATTATTTTATATTTTATATATTATGTTTTACATTTAAAATATTATTTTGTATTTTATTTTATATATTTTTATTATTTTATATATTATATATATATACACACACACATACACACATACACAGTGTGTGGTACTGGAGATTGAACCTAGGGGCATTCTACCTCTGAGCTACACCCCAACCTTATTTATTTTTTTAATTTTAAAACAGAGTCTCACTAAGTTGCAGAAAGGCCTTGCTAAGTTGCTGAGGCTGGTCGCAAACTCGCAATCCTCCTGTCTCAGCCTCCCAAGTACTGGTATTACAAGTGTGTGCCACCATGCGTGACTGACTTTAAATATATTTTAATGGGGATTTCTGGTTTCTAAGTGGAAAAGTGGACATCTCTCTACCCCCACACAGAAACCATGTCAATGTCAGAAAGAAACTTCAAAATAGTAGTAACTGAAAACAACAAAGTGAATTATCCATAAAGCAGACAGATATCCTTTTTAGAAAGGAGGTATTTGGAGAGGGCATCTATACAGCCCTTCCTCATAGAAAATGCACAGTTGACCCCAAATCACCAAGCCCCTTGAGGCGGCCAGCATCCTGGGAGCCACAGCTCTACAGAAAACCAGAAAAAGGATCATGCATCCAGGTACATGGGTGTAATAGTATAACTATTTTTTTAAAGACTTAAGGATATTGAGGACAGATCCAATGTTTCAGTATTTTTCTGATGAACTCCAAAAGGAAAGAATGGAGAGAGGGCAAAGAGGCGCTGTTTGAATGGATAATAGTGATGGCCGTTCAGAACTGAAAACATGAGCTCTCAAACTGAAAGTACCCAATGAGCATCAAGAAAGACGAGGAAGCAAGTTCCCTCCTGGGTACTTGGTAGTGAGACTTTGGAATATCAAGCAACAGAGAAAAATCAAGTCAGTCAGGAAGAGGAGACAGCTCCCCTGCAGAGGAGCACAGGTCCGATGGCCTCTGGCTCCTGTCAGTAACACGGGATACAAGGAGATTGGCGCAATGCTTCCAAGTGCCTTTGAGCACGGAATTCTATACCCAACTCAACTCTCCTCCAAGTGGCAAGGAGAAAAGGGCATTATTCACATACAGGGATTCAGAAGGCCGCCTCCCAGACCAGAAGGCTGCCTGCAAGCAGCAGGGGTGAGCAGAGAGCGGTCACCCTGATGTACCCAAAGCAGCAGCACGCCCCAGAAAGCACCATCACAACAGAAGTTCGCCATCGTAACGCAGACTTACCGGTTCTTCTGGGTTTGGTGGCGCACTCTCGCTCAGGAGGCTGAGACAGGAGGATCATAGGTTCAAAGCCAGCCTTGGCAACTTAGGGAGAACCTCAGCAACCTATCAAGACCCCATTTCAAAATAGAAATAAAAAAGCCGGGCGTGGTGGCGCATGCTTGTAATCCCAGTACTTTGGGAGGCAGAGACCGGAGAATCTGGGTTTGCGGCCAGCCTCAGCTCTCTCTCTCTCTCTCCCTGTCTCTCTCTCTCTCTCTCTACCTAGTGAGGCCCTCCGCAACTTTGTGAGACCTGATTTCAAAATAAAGTATAAAAAATAGGGCCGGGGGTGTAGCGTGGCGGTAGAACGCCCCTGGGTTCAATCCCCGGTACCGCAAAAAAAAAAAAAAAATAGAAATAAAAAGGGCTGAAGGGCTATGGGTGTGGCTCAGAGGTAGAATGCCCCTGGGTTCGATTCCTAGTACTACAAAAAGGAAAATAAAACTCTTTCCTGCCCTGGGGTCAGGAATATTGTCTTTATTGTCTTCCAGGTTAATTACTGAAAACACTATAGTTTCACTTTCCACCATAATGTTTTTTCTTTTCTTTTTTATTTATTTATTTTTTTTGGTAGTGGTACTGGGAATTGAACCTAGGGGTGCTCTACCACCAAGCTACATCCCCAGCCCTTTTATTATTTATTTAGAGATAAGATCTTGCTAAGTTGCCCAGGCTGGCCTCAAACTTGTGATCCTCCTGCCTCAGCCTCCCGAGTCACTTGGGTTACAGGTGTGTGCCGCCGTGCCTGGCCCATCTCAAGCTCTGAATCCACCCAGGAGTGGTGTTTGAGTGCCATGCAGTGGGGTCTGGCTCCTTACCCTGTGCTGTCTGCTGTGGTTCCAGCTGCCTGTTCTGGTCTCTGGGCAGTTCCCAGGGCTCCATCTGTTGTCTTGACGTGGGCAGCAACCTCTGCAGTCTCCATACCTGAGCAAGTCTTCACACTGCCTGCTTCTACAGATGTCTCGACTCTTCTCAGCCTTCTAGACTTCCACACAATGTTTAGAACCCATTTACAAGCTCTCCACATCACCACAGCAATAAAACCTGGCTTGTAGGACTTAGAGAGGATTGTGCTGACTCTGAATTAACTATACCTTCTGTGTTAGTATTTCCATTGGTGGACCATGTGCATTTATTCTGACGCCTTCACACTCTGCCCCACAGGACCACCTGGATTAAAGCTCCAGTGTGCTGTATCACCTTTCTGGGTCCCTCTGCCCTCTGTCATCTTTTAAAAAACACCAGGGAGAGGGCTGGGGGTGTAGCTCAGTAGTAGAATCTTGCCTAGCATGCATGAGGCCCAGGATTCCATCCCCAGCATTGCAAAGAAACAAGCAAATATGGCAGGATGAGTTTGTAAACATGCCGTGCAGCATGTTTACACTCCGGGCTGTCCTTGGCAGGAGGGTCTCAATAAACCCACCTCGCTCTGCTGTATTCCTGGAAAGAGGTGTCCCCATGTCATAGGAGAAGGGTTGATTCCTCAACTCAGGATCTGCAGGATCCTTGGCGTACGTGACAGACAAGAATTTCAGCACATGCCAGTCAGAGACATAGACAGAGGTTCATTAAGGAAAGTAAGAAATATACATTCAAGGGAGAACGCAGACCATCTCCAGAGAGAGAGAGGGAGAGGGAGAGGGGAGGGAGGGAGGGAGGGAGGGAAGGACAGAGAGAGAGAGAGAGAGAGAGAGAGAGAGAGAGAGGGAGGGAGGGAGGAGAGGGAGAGGAAGAGGAAGAGGGGAGGGAGGGAGGGAGAGAGACAGACAGACAGACAGAGAGACAGAGAGGGAGAGGGAGAGGGAAAGGAAGAGGGACAGAGAGAGAGAGAGAGAGAGAGAGAGAGACTGACTTTGGGAGTATAGAGATGGGAGCTGCGGCATTAGGACCATGAGGGATATGACGTTGCTGGAGTGGGTACCCAGGCAGGTGTAGCAGATGGGGGTGCAGCCATCAAAGAACAGCAGCAGACCCCAGCACCCCCCGAGTGCAACACACTGCCCACACTGCCCACACTGCCCCCACTCCACCCTCCAGCCTTGGTCCTCTACGCGCCCCCACCCCGGTCAACGCCCTGGATGCCGTCAAGCCCACAGGTTGATCTCCAGATCCTGCAGGCCCCGCCCGCCTCCACCCACAGCACAGCGGGGGCTGCATGTGGACACACAGTCACAGCTGTGCAGCGAGGCTGTGGACCTGGCTCTGGTGTCCCCTCGGTGGGGCTGCTCCTGCCTGCCTCCATGCCACAGCCCCTGCCTTCTCTCCCGGTGATCTCAACCCGCCTTGGGGCCTGCGATGAATCCGTGTCAGTCAGTGTCCACTTGTGTGGAGGCCAAGAGTTGTGAGCACCGGCAAGGGAAAATGAAACCATCTCTATCTTCGGCTGAGAGGATACGCAGTGACACCCCCAAGAAGCAACAGAAAAACCACTGCAACCTTGAACCAGAGAACTCAGAAAGCTGGCAGAGCGCGGCCCGTGTGAACCCGCCGTCGTCACCTAGAGCCCAGCCCGTGGTAACCACTGAGGAGAGAAAATGGGTGAAGAAGCCTGAAAAACAAAACAAAAAAAGAGCAGGACAAAATAGCACGAACCTAACAATGAATGCTCAATACATATGAGACAGACTTGAGTAATTGAATACGTGAAATGCTGGGGAGGGGGACTCAACCTCGTAATACGTGGCTTTCCCCTAATTTATGTAAATTTATTCCAATAAAATATCACCCTTTTCTCCAGAGCTGAACAAACTTATTGTGAAGTTTCTTTCTGAGTCCCAACAAGAATAGCCAGAAAAAATGCCAAAAATAATATTTATGGCGTGGCCCAGCCCTGCCAGATATTAAAACAGAACCCGGAGCCAGGTGTGGTGGTGCATGTCTCTCTTCCCAGTACTTGGGAGGCTGAGACGGGAGGATCACAGGTTCAAGGCCAACCTGGGCAACTTAGCAAGACCCTCAGCAACTTAGACCCTATTTCAAAATAAAAAATAGGGTGGAGGTGTAGCTCTGATGTAGAATGCCCCTGGATTCAATCCCCAGTGCCACCAAGAAAAAAAAAGATAGGGTGCAATACAGGTGGACCAAAGGTGGGGGAGAAGCCACGGGACCCCGTGCTCATGAAAATTTAGCAGATGCTAAGGGTGCAGGCCAGAGCAAAGTGAATTTGTGGTAACTGGGTAGTGACTGGGAAATAACAAATCTGGGCGCGGAGGTGCACACTTCTAATCCCAGTACTGGGGGGGGGGGTGCTGAGACAGGAGGATCCTGGTTTGCTGCCAGTCTCAGCTAATTAGTGAGGCCCTCCGCAACTTAGACCCTGTTTTAAAATAAAGAATAAAAAATAAATAGGGCTGGGGGTGGAGCTTGGAGGTAGACTGCCTCTGGGTTCCATCCCCAGCACCGCAAAAAAAAAGGAAATAACTCAGATCCACCCTCATACCTTGATTCCTCTCCCATGTGTGTGTGTGTGCGCGCGCGCGTGTATGCATGCGTGCGTACGTGCGTGCATGCGTGCGTGTGTGTGTGTGTGCGCGCGTGTGTTGGAACCCAGGGCTTCGTGCATGCTGGTCAAGTGCTCCACCACGGGGCTACATCCAGCCCCATCCTTCATACCCTATGCCAGGACACATCCTCTCAGATCAGTGACTCAGATGCAAAGGAAAGAGATGTTAAAATACGTAGGCACTAGGAAACATGGGTAAGCGTCTTTAAACCCTGAAAGTGGAACAAGCTTTCCTAATTATGAATAAAAATCCAGAAACTATAAGGGAAAGATTAATACATTTGATAGCACAAAAGAGAGAAAAACTTTACATGAAACTAAATCAAGAGCAACACAGATAGACACGAGGCAGACCCAGGAAAGAGCCTACAGCAGTGTCAGAGTTGGAGCCTCCAACATGGAAAGCGCAGTTAAAAATGGAGGAGGAGCCCGGCATGGTGGTGCACACTTGTAATCCCAGTACTTGGGAGGCGGAGACCAGAGGATCCGGGTTCGCAACCAGCCTCAGCTACTTAGAGAGGCCTTTGCAACTTCGTGAGACCTGGTTTCAAAATAAAGTATAAAAAATTGGGCCGGGGGTGTAGCTCGGAGGTAAAATGCCCCTGGGTTCAATCCCCGGTACTGCAAAAAAAAAAAAAATGGAGGAGGAGACCCGGAAAAAGGCGTGGGCCAGAGACAGAGACCCTTCACAAGAAAGGGAGAACGTGCAGCTTGCTCACTCTAGCTTCCTGCAAGAGAAATGCAGATGGCAGCGGTGCCCGAGTACCCCGAGGGGTCTCAAGATCACAGGCCCATCCTGGGCTCAGATCCCCAGCCAGGGATCTGTCCCAATGATGGGTGGTGACAAGTCACAGACACACTGGGAACAACCAAATGTGGCCAGGAAGAGAGACACATGGTGGGCACTCGGCAGCCGTGAGGAGGGTGTCCCCTAACAGCCAGGGCAGCCCCAGCACGCATTTAAAAGTTAAACATCGGAATCCCAGCAGCATACGGGCAGCTGTTTACTGAGAAGGGCGGAGAGGCCGCAGAGGCTGCGTGAGTTGCTACCCCCGCATGTGCCACACCAAAGGAGAAGCCGGACCCATGGCCAAGGACACACTGGGAGGAGTGATGGGGAGAACTCCGCTCTGTGAACTCATCCTGTTTTGCACGTTGACTTTGAACCATAAAATATTTTACTTACTATAGAACAAAACCAAAACTTAAAAATTACAAAGCAAAGAATATTTGAAAATGGAGACCAACAGGAAACAAACATGCCTAACTGTAATCACGCGCACAGCTTACACAGACAGGAGCTATTTCAGATGACTTATATACAGCGACTGGACGGCCAGTGGAAGGGTGTGCGTGGAGGGGACCGAAGGTGTAGACCTGCTCCTCGACAGAGCCTGGAGGATGCCTTCCTCAGGAAGGCAATGAGGAATGTGCAGGGGAGGGCTGTCCCATAGAGGACAGGGCTGCAGAGAGACAATGTCACACAGCCAGGCTTCCTGAACAGCAACAAGACCCTGAGGTAGCAGAGGCAGGTGGATGACCTCAGTGCAGAGGCCCCCAGGGGCCTGGCCAGCAGTGCCTATGGTGACCGGTCCTGGACCACAGAGTTCCTAGAGGGGGCTGACAAGGACACACCTTAGCAAGGGTGGAAGAGTAGAAATTGAGGCCAGCCTCCGTGGTGGAAAGCCCCAGCCCCTCAGCCATCCAACGCACCACCACGGTCCCTGCTGGGTAGGGCTGCGTGGGACAGGTGCTAGAGTGGCCCAGGGCTGCCTCTCCAGTCACCTTCTAACAGAACCACTAGTCATTTCCCACAGGCCTGGGACGGATGCTCAGCAGCCGGCGTCAACCCGGTGACTGCTGTGCCCGCTCTGTAGAAGCAAGCACAGTCCAACCACTGCATCTGGAGTGGATTGCCGAGAGCCAGAGCACAGGCCTGAGCTGAAGCTGCAGGCTGAGAGCCCGGAGCCTAGAACCCAGAGCCCAAGCCTGAGCCCAGCCCAGAGCCAAGAGCCAGGAACCCAGACTGATGCGAGCCCTCTCCCCTCTCCTTTAAACACAAGGCCCTACTTCAGTCACCCAACCCCACCCTCCACGTTGTCGCCAGTATTAAGCACGGCCTATGCAGTCAACGCAGCTTCATTCCGTCCCCTGGGCTTCCCTGTGGCTCCTGTGTCTCATCAGACCTGACATGTTCTCGGCCACTGTCCGTCAGCCACCGCCTCCCTCGCTGAACCCCGAGTCCAGTTAGAGGTCGGGCCTATTGCTGCGTTTCCCCATCTCTCCTCCAGGTGCTGCTTTCTGGAGAACCTCTTCCGCTCCATCTCATTATCCCGCCACGTCCAACCTGCGAACAAACTTGTCAGTGAAGAGGTGCGTTCCAATGCTTGGACTTTCTATTTCTAAGCCGTTTGTTCTTTTCAACGCTGCGTGAGTATTTTTAAGTCTCGCGTTCTTTGCTTGCAGTGTATTTTACTGTATGCTTTTAAAACACTAAGAACCCGGCACAGTTGCTTGTGGCTTCCTTGCTGATGGCTGCCTCCCAGTGTTTTTAAATTTCTTATTGCAAACACATACTTGGCAGTTGTCTGTCAATGTCAACCACACGTTCCTCCAGAAAGAACATGTTTTTGCTCCTACTGACCTGGGGCGACACCCGTGGAGCTCACCTGAGGCTTCTGGAACCATACAGGAGTGTGGACCAAACCCCAGAGCTCCGGCAGGTCCCTTTCCTCATCACTGTGTCAACAGGTGGGTGTTTCCCACAGGACTCACAACGAAGGTGCCACGTCTCCAGCATCCTAGTTTGACAGGGGTCCATTCTTGAGCCAAGACTGTCCGAATATTGAAGCACAGGGTTCCAGGCCTGCCATCAGCTAATGAAAGTCCTGTACCCCAGGGGTGCAGGCCTCTGTGTCCATCCACAACAGAGCATAGTGGCTCCCAGTGGTGGGCACTGGGCCACGTCCTGAGGAAAATGCAGTACAGACCAAACCTCTCTTGGCCTGCTGACATCCCATGCAGTCCCCGACCCACCTTGGGGACTTGCCCACTTTCTTATGGGCCCAACTCTGTGCTAAAAGGGTATTTGTGGGTTTCCCCTCCAGCATTTGTGGTATTTTTCATTGGACACTTTTCAGAGTAAGTGTCCCTTGCTTCTCACATCCAGTACTAAGACACGCTCAACTTTTCTCGGCTGTGTTGGGCGAAACACATTCACAGTACTGCAGACTCATGGTTGGAAGGCCGCACACCTGCAGGACTACGTTCAGGATGAGGCAGAAGGCCCAGCTGATCAGACAGTGGTGCTCACTGTGCGTGAGGCCTGTCCCGCCTGCCTGCCTGCTTCAAGGGAGGACAGCGCTGGATGGAGAAAGATGCGCCAGCTGCTGCTGCAGCACCCAACAACAGAAATCACCCACCCTGACCACTGAGGTTCCGCCAGCACCACCTGCCCCGCCAGGCTGAGGTGCCGGGCTGCTTCCGAGTGGGGAAACCGCACACCCACATGCCTCGGGGCTCACGAAGAGCTTGCTTTGGGCTTGCCTCGCTCCCTGAGCATGAGCCAATCATCGCGTGGGGCTCACCAACCCCTGAGCGGGAGTCACCACAGGACCTCTGAGACAGAGAAACCTGGGGCCAGTTCTGTGCACACTACCAGGTTGAAATGGCCTGGAAAAGAGAAATTACAAATATAACGAAGACAGAGGGGACACTTCTGACAGAGGAGCCTGAAACAAACTAAAACCCACGCCCGCTGCCACCTCCACAGCACCGGGGCACTGGGATTTCTCCTCTCACTCTACCTGCGAAACAAAACCCAGGTTAGGTACTTACGGTAATGCTCTCGACCTCTTCACTAGGCTCTGCCTTCCGTGCACTTTCAGTGTTTTCATTTCTATGACCCCGTAACAAGTTTATTAATGAGTGAATTTATTGATTCTAATCGGTTCATTACTCTTGTATAGTGTGCACATTGTCAAAAACCACTCGAAAACAAAAATGGTAAACTTTCCCTTACGGGATTTTATTTCTCTATATTTGTATGGACACATATTAAATTAGAAGGCTGAAAAGTAAAAATATATTTTACAATCAAAGAAAAATTTGGATATGGACTCCCCCCAAATAACCAGGAACACAGAATTCTGAGAATCATTCCCACCAACACCCGCACACAGTTTCAGCGAGGCCAGAGTGTCTGTGAAGGGGAAAAGATGGTCGAGAGGACGTGGCAAATCGAACCACACGTCACTTCTCTCGTCACGCACAGTAGCCACACACGGCTGAGATGGGAGCCAGAGGCCACACCGGACCACAGGTGCTGTGGGCTCCGACTCCAACTGACCAGCATCTGCCAAGAAAAACATAGCCTGGCATGACCCCACGCACCTCTGCCCAAGCAGAGCTGGCTGGGCAGGCCGTTCCCACTGACCGCTCTGCGTGGCTCTGCCAACAACCTGCATCCTGAAACACAGGGACAAGAGTGCGCATCCCGATGCTCGTACTTGTTGTTTCTAAACACTCTATTGGGTTCTTTCCAACGCTGTATTTCGTGGCCTCTGCCTTGACCTGGGGTCAAGCCACTCCTTCTTAAGGTGACACGGGATGGGACAGAGGGTGGAGTGAACTGTGCTGGCGCTGAGGCTCCCAGCAGGTGCTGGAGAGCACTGCCACGTCCTGCGCGCTGGGCAGGCTGTGTGCACGCAACACTCCAACAGAAAGAAGAGTCTTATTTAACTGAAGGCCTTATAAAATGCGATCTTTCTTTGATCTATTAAAAAAATAAAGTGTTCATGAAAAAGGAAAGTAGACCATGATAAGTTCAAAGTCATCTTAAAACTATTGCTCTCCCTCATGTGAGCGCCAACCCGCAAGTGTCACCTCCAATGGGCTCTGTGGTGGCTGCCTGGAGGCGGTGCCTGGAGACCCTCTCCCCAGGCCATTCCCTGCAGAACCACATGCACGAGCCAAACAGCGCAATGGGCACCACAGCAATGTTAAGGCAGAAGCCAGGCGCTCGTGACCATACCTGGGCCCTCGAAGCCAGCGCTGCAGGCTCGCACTGTCCTGTGCGGGGCTGCAGGTGGCACTAATCAAACCACCCAGGAAGGTCCCGTCCTGCACAACACATCTGTCCCCACATGAGGGGACCTGCTATACAGGCACAGGACCACATGACACCTGGAACAGAGAACTCCAGGGACTGGCTTGTTAAAGTGAGTGGTCAAATCTACTTAACAAACACTGGTGTCTTTCTTCTTTGTTATGAGAATAAAAGCCTTAAGGATCCACAACCAGAGAAGCACTCAGTACTACCGTCCACCCCCACCACCACGTGCTTCTTCAGGTTTACAAAAATAAATATTTATGAACAATATATCTGACAAAAAGCACCCCAATAGGTGGCAGAAAGCAATGTTTTCTAGCTGACATTAGACTTACCCTATGCTTGTAGAGGGGAAAAAGACTAAAACCTAAGCATGGATTTTCTCATTCTAAATCTTTCATAGAAGTCCAAATTGTTAGGATTTACCTTCATGCCTGAACAGGTGGGATCTTATATCCAAAGGCTGGGTGCAAACACTCAAACGAACGAAAAGCAACTGCAATTTACTTGCAAAACGACCATACCACAAACATGCAGCAATGCACACTAGCTTCTCAACAGTGCGCATGTCACTTAAAGTGCATCACTTCTGAGAGACCTACAAGGAGGGTCGCCCACCCTGCCCCGAACTCTCCCATCTGCAGCAGAACACGGGGCCAGGCACCTGCAGCCAGGATGCGCGTGTGGTGACCGTGGGGCCCGGCTCGGGCAGCGCCAGCCTCTGAAGGTTTCCCAAGGTTAACATTCACCAGGTTTCTACTTCTACTGTCCACACTGGACCACAGTACTGGTGCACAGCTTTCACATACGTCGTGTCAGTAGTAGCCACAGCGTCTGACCACCCTCAGTGAACACGCAGGGCTGCACTGACTTCCTTCCCCGACTTCAGGCCCCGTGGAGGATCAATCAGGAAGAGGAGCCCCTGGGATGGCTCCCGCGGAGCTGGCACTGAGCAGCAGGAGACAGCAGCCTCCAGTGCGTGAGGGGCAAGGCAGAGCCTGGCTGGCCGCGCGGGCTTCCTTCACGCGCCAGGTTTAGACCCATTCTGCATTCACGCTGGAATCTGTCGCTGAGGCCTGGATGGACAGCGACCAGGTAAAAGCCAAGCAAGAGGTCGGGCCTGCTGTCTATGGTTGGGAAGCACAGCTCGGTTGCCCACAACCAGGTGACGGGTCCAGGCTCACCGAAAGCGTCAGGGGAAGGACATGAGCTTTCAGCTTGACAGTCCTGAAAGTGAGCGAGTCAGAGCATGTGGATTCTGTTTGCCTTAAGCTCCCAGGTCTCTCAGTTGGGTTGAATAACGCCATGCCATTCGTGAACCCAGCAGGACACTCAATAGTTTCTAACGCCCTGGCAGAGGCAGCTGCTTTCTATAAGAATGCTTTCCAGAACAGTGTGAGAAGGGAGACGCATGTCCCCAAGCGACAGGAGGTGGGTCTGTGCAGTGACATGGCAGTGCCATCACCGCCCAACCCGAGACAAGGAGGGAGCTGCCCCACCCCACCGATGGTCAAGAGGGCTGCCGAGAACTGAAAACCCACATGCATCCCAAGACAGGTGGGGAGGGGGCGGCACAGACAACCAAGGAAGGGGTACATGGGTGGTCTTCATAGGAGTCTTGTTGGACGGTGACCCTGGGGAGCCCCGGGCTGGCGGAGTCCAGAGGGCTGGTGGCGAGAGGCCGTGGGCAGTGGGCGGGTCTAGGACTCTTCACCCATCTGCAGCAGGGAGTTGATGGCGGCGTCCTTGTTCCCTCTCTGGGCCTCCAGCACGGAGCGGATCACCTCCCTGTCCATGTTGGGGAACATGTCCTGGATGGCCTTTAAGTCCTCCTCGTTACAGCGGGGCTGAGCAGTCACGGCTGGTGGGGGCATGGCCACAGGCATCATGCCCGGGCTGCAGACAGCGGGCATTCCTGGAAGCAAACGATGGAGTTTGGTGAAAACACCAGTATCACAAAAGTGCACAGCTGGTTCTTGCTAAAGGAAGAAAGAGAACACTCGACTGGCCTCCTTGAGAGAAACGGCAACCTTAGCTTCACCTGAACGCCGCTCCTGCAGGGACACTGTGCAGCCAGTGCTCCTGCACCCACCACAGGCAGGCTGGCCCGCCTCCTCCACCTGGGACGCCCGCTCTCTTAGCTCATTTTCTTTACACACAAAAATGCAAGTCAGATGTTCCAACTCATGAGTCTGCAAAGCATGACCAATGCTCCCAACAAGGTTCATGGGAGCATTAGATAGAGCAGGCCACAGCTTTTCTTCAGACCCTAAAGGCAGATGAAATGTCATCTTCAATACCAGCCTCAATCAAAACTGGCAACAAAGACCTAGCAGGTTTCGACAGGGTGGAACGGGCTGAAGGTACACAACCAGGGCTGCACGTTTCTGAGCCCCCTGCAGCAGGGCAGGGGCACACAAGCCCTGGGCCAGGCCTTCAACAAATGTCCTCCTTCGTACCAGACACCTGTCTGGCCAAACAGAGCCAGGCTGCCACCACACTCACTGTTGCCCCATGCTGCCCAGCCTCAGCAACGGGGAGAAAGGAACAAGGCCACCGTCACAGAGGATGACAGACTGGGCACTGCCGGGCCCAGGTCTGAGGCAGCAGCCCATCCTGGAGGAACCCCACATGGCTGCAAGAGATGGACGTGGTGCCTGTGTGCAAACAAGGCACCCTGGAGGCTACTGCGACATGAAGAAATGCACGTAACTGCAGCCAGCACACACGTCTTTGCAGCAACTCCCCAGCCCAAGTGGCGAGGGGACAGGAGGGGTGGTGCTGCTACAAAAACTCTGGGGCTGACTGCACCACAGCAGCATGAGGGGCCAAGAAGCCTAATCTCTTGTCACCTGCTCTCACGAACCAGGACATTCAAAAGCCTGGTGGCACCTTGGGGACTGAGATAGCCTGGCCCTGCTCCCCTCCCACCTGCAGGTGGACACAACATTCTTGACCCGTGTCTGACCCATCACCACAGCTCAGTGTAGATGTGTTCATCAAGCCCTCAGTGAACCGTGAGAGCAAATGTGTTGGGGGGCAGCTGGGAACACTGGGGAAAGGATGGACAGAAGCCCTGGGACCTTGGTGGGACACAAACAAGGTCCCCTGGAACTCGGGAAGGTGCAGGGAAAAAGCCACGGGAGACGAGGCGAGCCTGGAGACTGTGCTGCAGTGCCACGTCAAGGGTGGGGTAAGCTCTGTGATGCACCCTGCCACCCCCATCCTTGGTATGCTGACACAAATCAACACCTAGCAGATGGAGCAGGACCAATCTCACTTCCTACAGCAGGACACAGGACTACAATGTGCACAAAACATGGGGAACTGTGGTAGGCACATTTCAGCCAAGTACGGCTCTCTACTCACAACCAGAATGTTACCAGAGACCAAAACATGACAGGTGCCCATTCAAGAGCCGTGCTTAACATGACAGCACCCAGACCACACAGGCACACCAAGGGCACGGCAACGCACGTTACGCGTGAGCTGAGATCTCACAGCGACTGCACAGCCACACACGCACACAACACCACCGAGGCTCTGAGGTCCGTCTTGCACAAGGACACGCCGTGCAGACAAAGCCTGCAGAGCTCCAGGGCTTCCACACGCGCTCAAGGCTTGCTGAGATCTGAACACAACGGAGCACACCTGAAGAAGAAAACCGCGGAGCCACGCCACACTTCAAAGCTTTCAAGCTGTGGACTCACACACACAGCAGCAGAGAGATAAGAGCTCCAAGCAACTGTTTGGGAAGTTAATAAAAACCAAATTCTCACTTTTAATCGCACCATTTATATCTTTTAAACAGTATATGCCATTTAGCATGTTCGCTGTGAATGCCACTTGTGAGGGGGATCGTGAAGGGGCCATCTGTGCAGGCACTTGGCTGGATTTATCTAGAAATCAAAGGGGCTTTAACGCTGGCTATTTATGTGGAAGATGCTTTGTTACTATTTTCTCTAAAGACTTCTCTTCAGAGAGTACAGAGAGGGCAGGAGGTGGATGTGTGCTCAGCTTTGCGTTTAGGCTTTATCAGGAGCATCAACACTGTTGTATCTGGCAGCTCCAAAGAAACCCAAGAGGGCTGTGCCCAGAGACACCGGCCACAAAGATGGGAGTGACCGAGCCACATGGGCAGGGCAGGGCAGGGCAGGGCCAGCAGCTCTGCCCACCTGCCCAGAGCAGAGCACTCTAGGCCTACAGAGAAACAGAGGCATGGAGGGAAACAGACAGTCACATTAACTTGTGGCCACAGCAGGTGGGAATCCCTGCCGACACTAGTGAGCGCAAGGAAACACCCGAAAGTGCTGACCAGGTGCCTAGCTGTGAGGTGCTGGAAACCAAACTTTCCAGTCAACTTTCTCTATGCTACATGAAAGAAGGAATCAGAATAGCAATGCGAGGATTACAGAAGTTAGACAAAGTCAGTTTTTCCCACAACAGCACGTGGGGAGCCAACAACTGCCCTCGGTGGCTCCCAACCCCGTGGAGCTGTGTGCACCAATGACTGGGGTACTAAGTCTGAGGCCCAGGACAGATAGCTGCTGGAGGCTTCCAGGGTTGGAGGCAGCTGCCTCTCCTCCCCAGCATATGTACCTACATGTGTGTATACACACAGACAGACAGACAGACACACACACACACACACACACACACACACACACACACACACGGGCAGGTCGAGGACCAGTGGCTCCTCCCCAGGACCCACGTGTATGCCCCTGTCCCCAGCAGCGCATGACCACCCCCAGGGCCTCCAGTGGGAAGTAGAAGAAGCGACAGACAACCCTCCACCCTAGGACAACAGACACTCTGGAGGCAGGGCCAAGGCCGAGCACCACGCTGCTCCTCACGTGCAGAGAACACTTTGAAACCTAGCAGCAGGCTGATGTCCACCAAAATGTTCTCTCGGTCCATTCTGTAGCACCCACTGAAAAAGAACATGCTCCATGTACTTACACCTCTCCGACGCTCCACACTCAGCTATTTCTCTAAAATCAAGGTTAAAACCCCACTAGAGGGGACACATAAGGGACTCCGGTTGATGATGGAGAACCCTCAGTGGGGCAAGGGAAGTGGTACAAGGGAAGGGGAAGGGCAAGAAAGAAGCGAATCAGTGGAATTACTATCATAAACAATATGTACATGTGAGAATAAACCAACATCATTCTCGGTACTTCATCTGGGTGGGGGGAGGTGGGGGGACACTAAGAGCTGTGTGCATGTATGTTAACATCAAATAGATATTCATTGTGATGCAAGACTCCAATGCACCAATAAAAACACGTTAAAAAATAAAAATAAACCCACTAGAACATGTGATCCTATTAGCTATCTGAAACCTGCCGAAAACTGATTAATGTGGTAACCACAATGATCCTTTGTTTCAGAAAATACACAATTTAAATTCTATCTTCTATATAAATGACAACAGAAAAGCTTTGATTGCGGAGTTTCCATTTCGCACCCAGCCCCGTGTCACTGCTGCGGTGACTGTGCTTCTAGGAAAAGAACCTAAAACGGACATCGACTCTCACGGGCTCCGTCTCCGAGCATGGGGCATGCTTGGTTTTTTAACTTGGAAAGGTTTTTCAACTCGGCCTTCAGCTCTCTCTGCAAAGGAAGCAGCCAGCACCCAGAGGGCAGGGCCACGAGCACAGGTGACAGGAGGGCTCTCCAGGGACCAGGTCCGGCGGCACGCCAAGGCAGCCAGTACCCAAGAGCTACGTACCGCCCGCTGGAACATGGCAGGTGCGGGTTGACGGCAGCCAGAACTGGCTGGGCAGTGCGCCTCTCCATCCTGCTCTACTTCCTGTGGGCCTGTGTAGCCACCACTGGCCCAGGACGGGCTCTCAGCAGGCACACCCGCACGGCACCCCAAAGAGCCCTGGACTGTTTGCACAGCGTCAGAGCTAAAGTGTGGAGCACAAAACGTCACACAAACTGAGCAGCATTGTATGCTGCTCAGGAATGCTTTGGAAAATGTGCACTTTTGAGAGTGGACTTTTGAGAGAAGAAACCCCTGATTTAAGTCCTCCTGTTCCATCCGGTTGGCCTGAGACTCCACCCCTCCCTTGAGTGAGTTTCTAGGGCACTCTGGAAGGACAGTGTTGCCATCACCAACAATCAGGAATTATATGACTCAGGGGGAAAACAGGCATCAACTTTCAATGAAGCCATGTGCTCATTAACCCTCCAAACACTATTAAGATAATTAAAAAACAGTTCAAAGGCTTCTAGAACTGATTCTCCACTAACGGGAGAGCTCCTGGGAGAAGCAGCTAATTCCAGGGCAGAGGCAGGAAATGGAACAAGAAGAGCTGGGTGCTTCCTGTGGTGCTGGAGTCAGGAAGCACTCAAAGAAGGTAGGACACGTCACAAGGACAGAGCCCAGCCTGAAGGGCTCCCTCTGGCCCGGCCCGGAGTCACTGAGTGACAAATAACGTGGTAACAGTTAATGGCTCAGGAATAAAGCAAACCCCAAGTCTACTCGCAGCTAAATCAGTGGACAGCTCAGACTGATGAGAAACAGGCAACAGCCATGACCTTAAGCCCAGAGCCTCGAGAGGATTCCAGGAGGGCTTGCAGGGACCACGTCCACCCACCTGCGAAGGCAGGGATCTCACCTCCCACACGAACACCACACTGGGAGTTAAGTAAGGAGAGCAGCTTCCCAGTGCAGCAGCTGGGCACACCCACTGCAATGGTGGACAGGGCAGCACAGACCGCAGGTCCTGCCATGAGGCCCTGGGAAGATCAAATCCCCCCCCGCCGAGTGGCCTGGAGGCTGCCCTGAGATGCCCGAATGAGGTCTGATCAGCAGAGGGCACCAACACATCCAGGGCAGTCCCCAACGTGGATGTCACCCTGTGCGGTGGGAGCCCTCCCAGGAGACACACACCCCATGGGGGGCAGGGGTAGGCGCCAGGAGCCAGTCTCAAGATTCTGGCAAAACAGTTTTTTTTCTTTTGTATCTTTTCCTTAAGTAGGAGACTGTGCCAAAATTTTTAAATCTACATCAAAAGAAAATTCAAAGTCTCTGTTTATAAAGAAACCTAGCCTTTCCTAAAATAAACATTTTAGGGCAAATTTCAAGGCATTTGCAAAGAGAGGATAGGAACAACAAAAACAAAAAAATAGGTCAGTAACTTTCATCTCTTATTTGGAATTTGACTCTCTGTTAACCAAATACATCTTGGTGTTGGTGACTAAAGTGGACAGAACCGTGTCCCCCAAAAGACATGTGTAATCCAATCGGTGCAGCGAATGCAAGGGCTGGAAATAGGGTCTTTGTGGAGGCACCCAAACTAAGATGAAGCCATGCAGGAGTGGGGTAGGCCCTTGCCGAGTGACAGAAGACAGATATGCAGGAGGGGAGGCAGCTGGGTGAAGACAGAGGAAGGGACTGGGGTGCTGAGCCACCAGCCAAGGATGCCTGGAGCCCCAGGAGTTGGGGCGGGGGGGGGAGGCACCTCTCTGGAGCCTCCGGAAGGCGAGGCCCACACACCTTGTTTTGGACTTCTGGCCTCAGGAACCAGAGGACAGACTCCTGCTGTTTTAAGCACACACCCTGCCAGTCAGTCCGTGGCCCTCGGTCCCAGCAGCCTGGGATGTAGAGAATGTCTGTGCTCCCTACGGGCCCCTGCTCCTCCCCCAGGCCTCCAACCCAGGGTAACTACGCACCAGAATCTTAAACGCCACGCGGTGTGTCGACAGCACACTACTGAAACCCTGAGATGACAGCAAGGTTGACTTTCGTACAAACCAGAAACCCCTGGTGGAGCACTCTGGGGACCCGGCCCTGCCTTATGCCAGGACCCTGTCACTGAGCCTGAGGGGTCATGACCTTCACCTGGCTCTGGAGAGACCCCTCCATCTGTCCGCCCGTGACGGCTCTCCTTGAGCGCTGAACCACCACAGCTGCTTTAAAGCTGCTGGGTCACCGGGGCCGGGGCTCTCCATCGACTGGTGTTTCTCTGACTGTGCACCGCATGCTCTGACCTCTGAGGACCTAGTGATCCCCAGCCACACTCCAGACACTGCAGGTTCCGTGCAGACTCGGTCCTGCCCTGTCCTCTCAACAGTGCTGCCCTGCGTTCACAAGCAGCTTCCTCACGGACAGAAGCCCTGAGAGCAGGTACTGCCGGCGTCCCCAAGCGCTGTCCCCCTTCACCAGGGCTGGCTCTAGGCGAGTGTGAGGTCGAGGGCCAGGTCCTGACTTCTGGCAGCCTTTGTGTCTCAGGTGCACCCTAGTGTGACCTCAGGTGAGGCGATGAGCCTGCTTGCTCTGGCTGGGCTGAACCCCAAGTGCCCCACACTGCTTGGCCACCAGCACCTCTGCCCTGCCCCATCCCAGCCGGGGACAGCAACCTGAACAACAGCAGCTGGCTGTCACTCAAACCCAGGACCTTTGCCCATGACCCCACACACCTCCCTGCCCCACAAATCTGGCCACTCCCACTGCCCTGATCTGTGGCCTCTGGTGGAGGGTGCACTGGGACCACCAAGCTCTGCTCAGACCCTAAGCTCCCCAATCATGGCAGAGAATGGGGGTAACCATGGATCTGCCCTGGCATCCCTACTTTCCTGTGGGGACAACACTGTCTTTCCCTGCCTGCTGGCTACGCCTAAAAACAGCTGCCGCTCGTCTACCTTGCCCGGTCTTATGGCTGCTCTGATGGGAGGGTCAGCCGGGCACCAGCTACTGTCAGTCATGGGCAGAAGCTAACCGAGAGGTTAACATGACAACTCGGAGACGTCACGTGCTGCCAGGACGGCGACTTACACAGAAACATGGTACGTGTTACACAGCAGGACTGTCACCTGTCACAGCACTTCACACACAAAAAGCTGAGATCTCATTTCTTCGTTTCCAAAAATCTCAACTCACCTTGTATGTGTCAACAGTTAGAGGAAGCACAATTTTATTTCCTACATATGCATAAAAATGCAAACATAAGCTGGACCTGCTCTCAGAAGGGCATTCATGCAAGGGCACCATCCTTACAAAGTTGCACACCAGCCTGAGCCCACAGAGTCCTCCTCCCTCCCGCTCTCCACCCTGGAGCCTTCTACCAAAGCAGCCGCAGCTGGAGTACACACCTGCAATGGGCACATAGCCAACACCCTGCTGGTACACAGTTGGCATCAGGACCACAGGCTGGGGCGGCATCATCATAGCGGCTGGCAGCGACTGAAACACACCAGAGATGATCATGGCGTCAGGCAGGACCACACCATGGCAAAACTTCATTACTTACTTTCAGTATTACCGTAACCATCCTGGCGAGAGCCCAGACACGAGACCCAAGAATGCTGAGTCCCCACATGGATGCTGTGGCCTCACCCTTCACACCCGCCCATGACGACACCCCATCATACCACCTCCCCTTAGCTGGAAGAGCAGAGGGTGGGTGACTGGAACTGAGAGACACTGCAGACTTACAGCACCAGGGCTACTGAAACGTGAGGGAGAGAGCGGGACGTGGGAAGGCGCACGTAAGTGTGCACTTCCGATCTGTCTCGGAGAGAAGTTGCACCGGCACCAGCAGCTTCTCCCAACTCAGCTCAAAAAAATTCTAACTGCAAGTGAGTGAGTGAGTGTAACAGTGGCCCTATGCTCTACAGAATGTCTGTCAGACGTGTGTGACAAGCATTCGAGGGACCACCCTGGGTCCACGCCCGCCCTGAAGGCCAGCCTGGGGAGCAGGTGAGACCCGCAGCAGCTCTCATGCTGGGTGCCTGTCACACACGGGGGTAGTCACTGGGCTCTCCACCTGTGACTTAACGCTTCCCGTGAAATGGCAAAATGGCAGTTGAAAGAGAAAAGCCCCTGGTGACACAAAAGACAGTGCGAAACTGGGTGTGGTGGCGCGCACCTGTAATCCCAGCACTTGGGGGCTCAGACAGGAGGATCACAGGTTCGAGGCCAGCCTCAGTAACTTAGAGGCAAGACCTTCAGCAACTTAGTGAGACCCTGTTTCAAAATAAATAATAAAACAGGGCTGGGGGTATAGCTTGGATGTAGAACACCCCTGGGTTCAATACCCAGTACCAAAAAAAAAGGGAGAGAAAGAGAAAGAAATGGTGAGAGCCTGGAAGCCCAGACCCCACCCACCTCCCTGCAGCCCCCCAGGGTCCCAAGAGCCGTAGCTGCCCTGAGGATGGTGCAACGCGCTGGGTCCCCTGTCCCGCACAGTCAGGCCTCTGCTCCACCACCCCAAGGACAGAGACCCCAAGCCACCCCAGCGTCCCCAGGTGACGGCCAGTCACTACCCTGGCTGGGGAAAGGCCCAAGGCAGCAGGCCAGGCCCAGGCCTCCGCCACCACAGACCGATGGGCAGGATCCCGGCTCACCGTGTAGGACATGACCAGGTTGATCATGCCCTCCTTGTCGTCTCCCTGCCTCCCACTCAGGCTGTACCACTCATCCTCCACTTGGCCCTGCCTCAGGGACTCAGGGATGGTGATGTGGGTCCAGGCGATACGGTCATCCATGGAGAAGGCTCGCTGAGGAGAACAAGAGGTGATCTCGTCACAGCCCACAGTGACCCGTCCCGGAAGGAAAGCTCTGTCTGCTGCTGCGCTTCCCTGGACCACCACCTGCATCTCTGTCTCATCAGCAAGATGGGCTCCCTCCGCACCGCTCCTGGCCTCCCTCAAGGAGCTCAATGCCAGACTGAGACCCCGGACCCTTTGTGCATCATCCACGAGGCCTTCTACTGAGCTCCCATGCGGGACAGCCAGGCTGGAGGGCAGGAAAGGGAAAACCTCCAGGGCTGCTGCTTCCTCCTGCCCTTCCCAGGGACTCCTGTTGCTCTTCCCGGCCTCATGGCACAGCCCCTGCTCCACCAGCTGCCACCTCCATGGCCCCAAGTAGAGCAGCACGAGATGGGAGAATGCCAGGCCACCAGCCACAGCCACAGCCTCCTCCTCACATGCTCCTATTCTTCTGAAGTCCACAAAAGGATAGGAAGAGGCAGCAAGCCGCCCACGCCCCAGCTCCTCCTGACCCTCACCCCCGCGGCCCCAGCCTTGGGAGGCACATGGTACCAAAACCCAGCTTCGCAAGAGCCTCTGACAGCATCTGAGCTTCTGACTGCCCCTCGGAAATGCTGCACACCTGACCACTGACATATCAGGCCAGGGGACACCCAAGAGATGCTACTAGTGGGCCAGCAAGAACAGTATTACCACCAGCAAGCACCAGAGTCTGACTCGCTTGAAATTTAACCTATCCACGAACAGCTGGCAGGACACATGTCCACACTCTGTCCACACAGAGGCCAACCAGCATTTGTGTCACTGATCAAGTTTCAAAACAGACACTGTCAAAAGAGCCGAAAGTGAGGGGAGAGCCGAACCCTGACACACAGCCACCAACATGCGGGGTGTTCGAGCAGGCCCACCAGCCAGTGGTACAGCCTGCGATGACTACCCACGTGGTGCCTGGACTGCAACACACCGTGCTCCGTCGGAGCCTTTGTATGGCCTCCGTGACACAGGGGTGCCCCTCACCTCATCGAAGATCTCGAGGTAGAAGGAGTCCACGCCTGGGGGAACCGTGCACTGGATGACTTTGTTCCAGCGAGGGTTCTTGGCACCATTGTGGGCCGTGGGTGTCTCGTACACCGCGTAGCCCAGGCGCAGGCGGCAGTAGGGATCCATGCGTGTCATGCCATAATTCTTCGCCAACTTTGCCTGAAATAAAGCCAAGTTCAGAAAATGAAACACCCACCGTGAGGGGCAAGGGTGAGCTCCTGCCTCCTTGAACTCTTCACTGTGGCATTTTCCTGGGGCCTGAGCAATGGCTACTCCAATTCACCTGAACTTGGGGCAACTTGTTTTCCAGACGCCAGGAGTGAGAAGAGTTACCAAGGACTCATGCAACTCTAGGATAAAGCACCCAACGCCATGATTGAGGGTACATGACGGCGAGGCCACTACAAATGGCACTGTCCCCAACACCCTCCTCCAAAGGGTCAAGGGGAAGGATGAAAAGGAGGGACACCCCAGGACCGAGCACAGCCACAGGAAGAGCCTTAGGACCTGATGACATCTGCCCCACAATGTCAGAACTCCGTGCCAGTCCCTGCCTGTGGCTCCTGCCTCTTCCCTTCAGGAACGAGAGTGTCAACAGCAACCCTGCCCCATACCATCCTACCACAGTGTGAGCTCATGGGGACACGAAAGGGTCCTTCCTGTGCCACAGGTCTCTGAAGCACAGACATGAGACCCCCAGCTTCAGGCCAGGGGGTCTGCTCAGGCTGGAGTGTTACAGGGAGCAAAATAAGGAACATGTGTGAGTGAGACAGAAGCTCACTGTTCAGCAAACAGCAACTCAAAATGCACTACAGGTTCAAGTCCCAGCCGCAAGTTCAGCACAGGCCTCTCCCCACGAGTCCATGAGGGCAACTTGCTCTCCAAACTGTCCTTGACTGAACGTCAACACCGGACTGTGACTCTCCTTCCCTGCCTGTTCCTCCCAATACAGCTCAACCAACTCTACCCTTCAGGGGCCACAGAGAGATCTCTGGAGCTATCCTGACCCTCTTTCCCTCTCACCTTGCATGCAATCTACGAGCCTGGCTGGCTGGCTCTTCCACGTGTGCAAGGAGAGGACCAGTGAGGGCAGGCTGCCCTGGCCCTGCTCCAGCAGCTGGTGGGCAGAAGCGGGCAGGGGCTCTCAGCTTGTGCTGCAAGGCAGGCACAGGGGACAAGAGATGGAGAGGAATCTCCAGGCCTTAGCTTCTAGGATGGAGCTGCCACCTACTTGGACTGGGGAGAGGAGGGCTGAACTCATGAGCTCCACTGTGGGCATATGGAGTCTACAATGCCTACTGGACACCAGGGAGGCCGTGGGGGCCTGGCGTGTACCTAGGAGTCCAGCTTTGGCCATGACCCTCACACAGACGTTCCTATCCATGGGGCTGCAGGAGCCGCTCACCCCTACAAGTGTGGGCAAGGAGGTTAGGAAGGCTGAGGACCAGACCCCTGGGGTCCCAGGAGATGACAAGCAGACAGGGCACCATGGGGGCGGCCTCCTGGAAGCCGAGGGAAGAAGGCTTATCAAAAGGAAAGAGCAGCACGATGGGTGGGCCACCAGGAAGCCACACAGGAGGCCTGGGAGATCAGGCAGGGGGTGCAGACTGGCTGCCTGCAGGAGGCTTGAGGTCATGCGGGTGTGGCCGTGGGAATGTCAGCACCCCAGCTCCTCATGAAGGCACAGTGCCTCGCATGGAGCCGACATCCACAACACGCATCATAATTAGTTTTGGGCAGAACCCTGAGAAATTGCCAATATTTTTCATACATGTTGCTTCTCAATATCAGATATATTTCTCTCAGGTATAAAGGTCAAGATCCATACTCCTGCCTCTTCTCCTCCCCTACTCATGCCAGTCCCTAGCAGAAAACAGCCCGAAACCCACCTGCACCACCGTGATGCTGAGGCGGCCCACGGTGCCCACCGCCCCTCCGTACTGCAGCTGCTGGGCCGCCTGGGCATCCAGCTGGATCTGCTGCTGCTGCTGCGTGGGTGTGATGCGGAGGAAGTCTTGCGGGAGCTCACCGATGTACACCTTTAGGTGAGGAGAGAAGACAGGGTGGCGTCAGAGGCCAGTGAGCTAAAGCAGGGAACCCAGCAACCCGCAGCACTCCCCCGCGTGCCTGGGACCAGCATCCAGCCCCCTCCCCTGTTTCCTGATGGAGCCCCCGACTGTGCTCAGCCCCAGTTTCTCCACCTACAAATGAGGGCAGGGAGCCAAGGGTTTGCAGCCAGACCTTCCCCAGGACTTCCCTCCCCTGCACAAGAGCTTTCTCACTCAGGAAGTTCTCAAAGGCAAACCAGAGCCCACGAAGGCTGGGCACGCATTTCAGCACTAAAACCACATTCTTATCCTGAAAAAAGGCTTGCTCGTGGGTTTTCAGGGTTTCACACACTCCATATTTTTCCTTGGGCCATGACTAAAGGCAAGGCCTGTGAACTGCGACTCACTGGGCAAATGAAAGACTGAAATGAAATGGGAACCTTGGAGCTAAAGTTATTTGGAAAACCCTTTGTCCTGATGACCTTCAGGTATTTCCACTTGAAACAATTCACACTCAAGAGTGCCCCGGAGGCAAATGAGAAGCAAACAGACTCGGAAAGCCTCACCACTCTGCTTTCTGCCTCTCCCTAACCCTGCAGACCAGCTCTCCCAGGCTGAATGAGAGGTGAGGGAGGGAAGGTTCTGAAAGGCCTGCAGGGCTGGAGGGAGACAGGCTCCTCAGAGACACACCCCAGAGCAGGAATTTTGAGAAACCTAAAGGACTCCGAGAAAACAAAAGTTTTCCAAGAAAAACAGAAAAGCCCAAAGCAAAGGTCAGTAGAGACAGACTCCTAGAGGTGGCCCTGGCCCACACTCATGCCCCAGAGGCAAGCAGAGGCCAGGATCAACCAGGGAGTGAAATCCCGGGGGTGTGTCCAGAGCCAGGGCAGCCGCTGGCTTCACAGCAAGACAGTGCCAGCTGGAAGACCACTGCCCTGGGTCCAGGGCGAGAGGGCCACGGAGCAAAAGTTCAGTTGGGGCCCCCCTGGGAATGAGCACACACTGCGGGGAGTGCCTGACCACAGCTTCAACAAGCCTCCACTCTGCACAAACCAGACACCTGCCCGTCGAGGCTATGGACTTCTGCTGACATGTGCCAGGCATGCTTCCAGAAGGTTCTGCAGGTGGCTGAGCACCAACACACCCAGAAAGCACCTCTGCCCAAGGGCTCTGATTGTTTCTTTCAGACACCCTGGAAGGCCTGGCTCCTTACTGGTCTCGCCACCTCTGTGTGTTTCCAGAGAACACTGAGCAGCCAGAGTGCCTGAACAACGGGAAGGCTCGCCTGGCTCTCCTCCGACCTTCCCCACGCTTCACCTGCATCTTGATGGGACCTGTATGAGTGCTCTCTGCCCCCCTGGGGTAACGGCTGTTCCACACGGTCTGGCCAGGAGGGACCCCACCCTCATCAGAAGCTCCTGCTGGGAAGGGGCTGCCACCTGTGAGGCTGAAGTTGCCAGGAGAGAGCCCAACTCCCTGGACCGCCACGGCCTCTCCCGGGACAGCGCGTCTCCAGGTACACCGCGCAGGTTACGGAGAGCCTGGGCAGAGCCTCGAGAAAGGCTCCCCTGGCACACGGGAAACGCAGATCCCTCCCAAAGGGACCCACAGCCTTGCAGTCTCCAGGCACCAGGTGCCATCCACCTGCGCGGTGTGCGGTCCTCACACAGCCTGAGCCCCAGGCTTCATCACTAGCTTTGTCTACTTGCCATGAACAGACTTTGCAGAAACAGACTCGCATCAGCCAGAAGTGGTGGTGCATGTCTGTAATCCCAGCTACTCAGGAGGATGAGACAGGAGGACTGCAGGCCAGCCTGGGCAACTTAGGGAGACCCTGTCTCAAAAACTAAAAGGGGCTGGAGATGTAGCTCATTGGTAGAGCACTTGAATAGCATGTGTGAGCCCCTGGGGTCAATCCCCAGTACCACAAAAACAAACAAAAAACACACATCAACCAAGTTCTTGGGATTAACAGGTACAGGTGAAATTCTCACTTATTCACCTGAGAAACAACTGCTGGCCACAGGCTGCGTCCTATAGTGCTAGGGGTGCAGCAGGGAATGCCCAGGGCAGATGGAAAGGCCAGCAAAGACAGGGCAGGGTACAGGTGGTTGTGGGGCTGCTTGAAGAAAAGGCCACTTGAAGAAAGTCACCGCTTAGCTTCTCCTTCATTAGTGTTACTTCTCATCTGTCCCCTTCTTAGGAATGGGACCTCTAGACAGTGGGATTCCTTTTCATCATAGTCTTCTCGGTTTTCATGAAGAGGAATGGAACTAGCCAGGCATGGTGGCGCACGCCTGTAATCCCAGTACTTGGGAGGCTGAGACAGGAGGATCACAGGTTTGAGGACAGCCTCCGCAATTTAGTGAGGCTCTCAGCCACCTAGTGAGACTCTGTTTCAAAATAAGAAATAAAATCGGTCTGGGGATGTAGCTTGGAGGCAGAATGCCTCTGGGTTCAATTCCCAGTACCACAAAAAAAAAAAAAAAAAAGGAAGGGGACTGCTTTTTTTTTGGTACTGGAGGTTGAACCCAGAGGCATTCTACCTCTGAGCTATCCCCCACCACTGTTTTGTTTTTTATTTTGAAACAGGGTCTCACTAGGTTGCTGAGGATCTCATTATATTGCTTAGGCTGGCCTTGAACTTGCAATCCTGCTGTCTCAGCCTCCCAGATACTGAGATTACAGGCATGTGCCACTGTGCCCCGCTGGGATCTCTTCTTAATGGGGAAAAATTACATCAAGAGATCAACTGTGGTATTTTTCAGCAAGGATTTAACCCTAAAGTTATAAATAGGAAAGGAGATTTTAACAACATGAGTTAAACAGTGTGACTGGGCAGAAGGGAAGGGAAGCAAGCTCACAGTGGAGAAAGCCGCCCACACAGCCTCTACCAGGTGACCAGGCCCGTCCCCCACACCAGGGATGTGCTGCAAAACCCGAACCAGTACGCCTCCTCCTACCATCATGGCCCCAAAAAACAAGTCCTAGATCAGAGGAGATGTGATGGTCATGCAAGGCAGGGGCCAGGGTGGGACTGCAATAGTAAAGGGGAAACGCAGAAGCCAGAGCTATCAGGCACGGACCAAAGCCAGCTTTGTGGCTGAGACAACTGTCCATGGTGATGCAGACACTGACATTAGGGAACTAGATGATACAGGGGATTCTCTGTACCATCTCTGCAGCTTTTCCTTAAATATAAAATTATTCCCAAATCAGAAGCTATTAGAAAATATTTCAATGTAACCTAAAGGGGGGAGGGGCCACTCTCCTCACCAAATAGCAAGCAAACTGGTTATGCAACCAATACAGAGTCTGCAGGAGGAGAAAGACAAGTTTGCCTGCTGTTGCAAGTCCCCGATGATGTCTCAATTTAGAATGAATTCACCCGAATGAGGACACATTCCTACCTTAAAAAGCCACCACTGCTAACAAAATAAGTTAATGCTTTATGAGCAGCGTGAGTCTGGGTGCTGACGCAGATCCTCTCACGTCAGTGAGAGCTCTGGAAAAACGTCATGAATAATCGTGTATTTTAGATGTATTTTTAAAATTCAGTGCCAATCCTAAAATGTATTTCTGCCATATTATGATGGAAGAAATGTTTGAATGGCCACATGAAAATAGATGCTTTATCCTGGCTTAAAGACTTGGGTATATAAAAAGAAATGAGTAATCACAATAACAAATACATAATGGATCTTTTTTATACAGTTTTGCTTAAAGGTGTAAGATACACATTTGAGTCCAATGTTAACAAATGACTTTAAACCCCATTAAGACCCAACAATTCCACTTCCAAGGACCTGTAAATGTGCACTTAGAGGCATGTGAACACAGGAAAAGGAATAGCCACCACAGGGTGTCTAGTTCCCCCAGCTCTGGTCTGCACGACAGACCCACGGAGCCCTGAAAAGGCACGCGCCATTCCTGTGCCCCTGACACCACACAAGGAGACCCCTGGGAATCTGACAGAGAAGGCTGGTCAGGAGGGGCCCACGGGGCCTCACTTGCACCTGGCGTTGCCTGGTGCCTGGCCGCAGGGTAAGTGCAGGAGCCGAGACCACAAGTGCACAAGGCAAGGCTGCCAGACCCCGATCCCAGGTGTGCTTGAGAGGCAGAGGCAGTGGGGTTTCCTGGCAGATGGAGGAGACAAGGTTGTCCCTAGGCCTTTGTCCTAAGCAACATGAAGGGAGGACCTGCCTGCCTGCAGGCCTGGAACATTCCAGGGGAAGGCAAAGAGCTGCTGGACTATGGGTCTGAAGTTCAGAAAAGAGGCAGGAGAGGACAGAGTCACCGTCACTCAGGGTGTGTGAAGCTGCAGCACCAGCAAGACCCACCAAGAAGTGAGGGCAAAACCAGGCAGGTGCACCTAGTGTTGAGACGTCCATGGTGGCTAAGCCAGAGCCCGGAGCTGCTGCCCACGGCGGCTGGGGGCAGGCTTCCAGGGCCAGAGCTCACTGGGGGTGGGGTGTCTCCGAACATAAGACAAGCTGTTACTGTCCCTCCAAACATCTCCATAGCCATCCCTCGTCCCTGCCTCTGGGGAGTCCCCCCTTCACACAACCAACCTGTGCCCAGCTCCACTGTCCAGCTGGTGTCAAAGCAAGTGGTACAGGGATCTGGCCACAGGACTAGCCAAGTTTTTGAGAAATAGAAAATGGTTCACAGGGACCTAGCAGTTTACTAGTTCCCAGTATTCCCACAGGCCATGACTGGTGCAGGCACTTCCCATGCATGAACTCAGTCCGTCCTCACAGAAGCCCCAAGAATGATTTTGTGAATGATGACTGGCCCAAAGCTGGAGAGCTGCTGTTGCACTTAAAGTCTCTAACAATTTACACTAGGCACTCAATTGGCAGAAGAGAGGCAGTGACTTGAAAGATAGGCTGGAAGCAGGTTCACAGCATGGGGAGCAGGAGGAAGACAGCAGGCAGACCTTCAATGGACCCAGGAGAAGCTAATGCCAACCAGAACTTCACACACAGCCCAGCCAGTCCTCAGGAATTAGAGTAAAGGTATTTACAACAAAACTGAGAACTTGCCACCAAAGAATCTAAAAGATGAACTTGGAGCAAAGGCCAAGATCCTGATGGAAGGTCTGAGACACGAGGAGGAATGAGAAAAGAAAGCAGTATGTATGTGAGCAAATCCAAACAAACACTGAATAAAAACAATGCTGCTCTCCTTGTAGGAACTGTAACACACAACACAAACAGCACCTAGGTGGGACGAGGTAATTGGGCACACAGCTACTGGAGGAGGCAAGTAACTGCAGGTCCTCATAACGTTGCATGTGAAAATTTCTAAGGTAACCATGAAGAGAACAAAAACACTACATATTTTCCAAACCAGTGGAGAATTTAGAACTGAATTGAATTTAAAAAAATTTTTTTAAATCTGAAAGAAGGCAAGAAGAGAAAAAGAAACAAGTAGGGCAAATGCTCTTTCCTTGCCTTGTTTTAGATTAAACAGGTGTTTTTTGTTTGTTTAGGTACTGGGGATTGAACCCAGGGGCATTCTACCTCCAAGCTACACCCCAGCCATAATTTATAATTTTTTTTAATTTTGAAACAGGGTGAGATCTCACTAAGTTGCTGAGGTTGTCCTCAAACCTGTGATCCTCCTGTTTCAGACTCCCAAGTACTGGGATTACAGGCATGCACTACCACACTCAGCTCAAATAAGGCAAATAAAAGCACAAAAGTATTGAAAAATGTGTGTATGTATATATTGTATGTGTACAACTTACAAACTAGTATGTTATAGTAAAAAAATGAAGACTCAGACATCTTAGAGCTGACTTTTTAAGAATGCAGTTATATGCTATTAATGATGGACCTATCTTAAACAGAAATGTTGAGTAAAATGTAAAGTCAAAGAATAAAAATAAAAACCATCAGACAAATAAATCCTCCCTAAAATGAAGGTGGAGTAGCCTGTTTGAGTATCAAACGGAGTGAAGTTCACCAGCTAGTGGCCACGGTCTCACAGGAAGACCAGCAGCAGGCTAAACTTGTGAGCACAAAGAACTTGCCCTTAGAATCCAGAGCAGACACTCACAGGGACCCAGAGACACAGGCCAATCGGCCGGCGGTGAGCACCACCCAGCCTGCCGGTGAGCGTGCAGCCAGGGCTGAGGGCCGCTGACTCAGACATGGAAGGTTTGAACATCATGGGTTCATGGTGACCCTCAAAAAAGAGAAGTCCAACACTAACCTCAAAAGAAAACCAACTTCGTGCTGTACTGGAAAGTAAGGGGAAAGAGCTAGGCATTGATCTTACCTTCCTTACACACTGTGTTTCAGGACAACTATAAAGTTATAGCTGACAGGGAAGCTAACCTTTATCAACAGCCCAGTTAACAAATGCAGAATAATCAAATTCAAACATTGCCCTTTGTCATCCCTAATGAAGTCTGAGACTGAAGAGGCCCTGGACAGGCACAGGTCTCAAAGGACCATCCAAGGGACAGTCAGGGACAAAGACAAGGCCAGCTGCCTCCAGCTGAGCTCACTGATCAACCAGCATCTTCAGAAGCAGGACCAGGAGCCAGTACCAGCAGACCCCACACACTGCCCACCCACGAAGGCCCACTGAAAGTGCTGGCCCTGCTTGCCATGGCCACCAGCCAGTGGGACCAGCCAGGCTGAGAGCCAGCCTCCTGCCACACCCCCACGTGTACCGGCAGAGAAGCAAGCCCTGAGTCATATCCTTGGGAATTTTCTCATTACCAGTGGACTGGGTAGAAGGGTGGCAATTCCAAAGCAACAGCACTTTTCAAAAGTGGGGCGGCCACAGGACAGGGAGTGGCATCTCTTAGTGACTGTTCAGGAAAAACCATCCTGAAGATGTAAATGCTCCCGCTCCTGAAGTAAGAACCGCACTGGCTCTGCTGACGGGAACTTCCTTCAAAGCCACATGGTGCTGGCTGTATACATGTCCCGCCCAAGCCCCCAAACAAGGACAGAGAGTCCTCCCAGACCTTTCAGAGTGCCCTCTGCCCCTTCACAACCTGCAGGACTCTGCCACCCTAATCTACCCATGGGAGGCAGTGGTCAGCCAGAGTCAGCTGCCCAAGCATAAGTCCAGGCTCCCAGACTGGGGGACCCTGGGCCATGGTCTAACAGGAGGCTGCTGGCCGGGACCCAGCACTGACCAAATGCACTTGCTATATCACAGGTTCTTTCTGTTTGGATGCCCAGCACCCTATTTATCTCCATAGCCCCATAAATGAAACAGAAAAAGTAGGGATGCAATAAATATCAACATATCCTGGTAAAAGTAAGAGTTCTACTAGACCCCAAATAACTAGCCAAAAGGTCTTTGCAGGTGTCAGTGAATCCAGGGGCTAAGGGAAGGGCAATCCAGGTGAGACGGCTGATAGGAAAGGCGAAATGGAAGAGGGCATGCATCTGCAAACACATCAGAAAACTGCACTGATCAGATAAAGCTCAAGGGCCAGACTCAGTCCTCAGTGTGCAGCCCCAAGGCTCTCCTGTCTGTAGGACAGCCTGCCTGTGACCCCAGCAGTCCCCCTCCCTTTCCATCTCCAGATCCTTCTTCTTTCCGTGGCTCTCCTTCCTGGCCTTCCCCACACTCCTGCTCCCCCTTCAAGTCTCAGGCTGGGTGTACTGAATTACCCAGACTTACCCCACCTGGGGAACAAACTCTCACGGCACCTAACTCTTGAGATGAGATCACAGATCTGGTGGCAACTGTCACTGCCTGGCTCATCTGAGTTTCCATGCACAGCTGCGTACTCCTGCCCTCTGTGTCTGTGGTTCACTGAGCCACACTGCCCCGAGTATCTGGTCACACACACTGCTGAACGAGTAACCCACCACGTACCCCAAGCGGAACCTGACACCCCAGTTGCTGATGACACCTTCTTAGAGACAAGACCCAATGTTACTTCACATTTACAGGTCATCAAGAGTGCCCCCAAAACACTTGTTTATCTGTATATGATGTAGATATGTGACTATGTGACCCCTAGAACAATGAACAAGTAGAAAGTCAGACCAAGCATCAGGACTGGACACCACAGGTCCTACAAGTCTGAGCATGATCTGACACTCCCAACTACTCATCACAAAGTGTAGGCTATTCCAGCTCAGTCACAGTGACAGAGGTAGTCCCAACAGCCAAGGCTACTGGCTGATTGTTCACTTCATGCCAGATAGTGAGCACACATCATATGAATCTGAACTCAGTCCCACACCACCATGGATTTCCAGGAGGTAAGGCCACTTCCAGACCACAGAGTGAGGAAGGGCTGTCCTGCTGGCCACGTGCCACTGCTCTGCAGGGATGGGAAGAGGGGAAAGTACTGGCTCCCCTGCTTTTCTGTTCAACCAGTCAGGTAGAAATGAGAAAGGGCTGGCACAACCAATCTGCTGTCCTTCCCTTGGACTGAGTGAAGACGAAGAGAAGGATTCTGTATTGACTCTGGAAAGCGTCCACACCGAGCTCTGCTAAGTGTCAGGAAGTTCACTTCAAAGCCCTCAGAAAAAATGCCTTACCCAAAGGGGGCTTCCAACCAAGTTTGGGCTTTGCTTCAAACTCAGAAATCTTGTCAAGGAGTCTTCCCTCGTCACAGAAACACATACAGGACCGCCAACACCCAGCTGTAAGGGCGAACCCTTGTAATCCCAGCTGTAAGGGCGAACCCTTGTAATCACTGGCTTCTCTAGCACTCTGGGTACTGGACTTCATGGAAGGGACACTGCAGTCCTGTGAGAACCTTGTCCACCTACCGCACACTCAGCCACTGCTCACAGCAACCTGCCCCCACCCAGTTTCAGCCAGCCCTGGTAGGTCACTCATACCAGGAGCCATCTGGAGACCATCTACACCAGCTCTCTTGCAGCAACAGACAGTATCTCTATGGCAACTGGACAACCCTCAGGAGAGAATTCCAGTTGGAAGGGTCTTCCCAGTTCTCTGCTCCCACCCTCTCATTTGCAAATGAAGAAACTGAGACTTTGAAAGGTGGCTACTAACTGGACACTCAGAGCCGGTCCCCAAGGCCCATGATCTGTGTGGAGAGGAAACCAGCTCATCTGGGGGACTGACAGCAAAGTGGGGCCCTTCTCCATCTGGGGACCATCTGGATCTTCACCTACTCCATCTGGGGGAGGGTCAGGGCTCAGCCCTCCTCCACCTGGAGGTCCATCTGGACCGAGGGTTCACCACCTGGGGGCCATCCCAGCTCCGGGGCCTTCTCCACCTGGAGGTCCATCTGGGCCGGCCCTCCTCCACCTAAAGACCTTCAGGGCTGGGGGCCTTTCTCCGTCTGGAGGTCCAACTGGGTCTGCCATCCTCCACCTTAGGACCATCAGGGCAGGGGGCCCTCCTCCACCTGGGGGCCCATCTGGGCGGCCCTCCTCCATCTGGGGGCCATCTGGATTGACTCAGCCTGGAGACCTGGGGGCGGGACCTTCAGCCTCCCCTGCGCCCAGCCATCCCTCGGGCCCGCCCCACCCCGAGGCTCCCGCTCGGGCCGAGAAGCCGACGCCCGGCCGCCCTCGCGGCTGAAGGAAGAGCCCGGTCCGAGGCCCCGCCTGAGGCCGCCGGTCGCCTCGGCCGCAGGTCGCCGCCCCCGCCCGGCCCTAACCCGGAGGCCTCACCGGCCCGCGCTGCGTGCTGACGGTGGTCGCCATGGTGCTGCGGCGGACCCCGCGCCTCGCCGACCCGACAGTGACGCGCCGGGCGAGCTCTTCCGCCCCCACCGGAGCCTGCGTCGCCGACGGTTACTCCAAAGGCCGCCACCGTCTCCGTCAGCTGACAGGCGCCGCGCCCCGCCCCGGCGCACCCACAGCGCAGGCGCCACGCCCCGCCCCGGCGCGCCCACAGCGCAGGCGCCACGCCCTAGCCACGCCCCTTCCGGCCTGCTCGCGCATGCGTGATCCCGAGCCGGGGGCGGGGTCCAGCCCTTCGGCGGGCGCCTGCGCAGTCACTCCCCTTCCAGCCCAGCCGCCCTGCGAAATGGCTCCGGCGACCCGGCAGTCTGCGCATGCTCAAGGATGGCTGCCCCCCCTCTACCACGTGTCGGTGGGCACGGTCCGACTTCCGGCCTTGGGCGAGTGGCTGGGAGGAGTAGAGAGTCGTGGGCAGTGGCTTAAGACCAGACGAAGGGCAGTGAAGCCCTTGGACCCCTCAAGCCCTCTGTTCGCCCAGATCTTCTGGAGGAAGGGCTTTTACGTTGATATTGAAAGAGTCGCGCTAGAACCGAGAGGGCTGCAGTGCTGCACAGGCGCGGGAGGATGCAGGGCGCGGGATGGGTGGCTTCCCGCCCCGCAGGCCGCTCCATGCGGGAGGACATCGCCATCGGACCGCCTTAGGGACCTGGCTAGCTCCTGCTGCGGGTTGTCATTCTCAGCTCTCGCCCTGCTTGCGCTGCTACGAGCTCCAAGCAGTCGGTGCTCGCCCAGACCCGTCACCACTTCTCGCCGGACACCACATTCTCTCCTTTTCCTCTCCTCTCAAAGACCACATTTTCCGCCCTCATCACAGTCTCTCCCTGCACATCTAACATCAGAGTGCCTCAGGGCTCAGTCCCTGGACATCTATCCGCATTCTCAGAGAGCCATCCAGTTCTATCGCTTTAAATACCACCCATATGCTGGCAATCCTAAAATATCACCCCCAGCCAGGACCGCCTCTGAACACCAGTTTCAGTGTCTGCTAAATATTCTTACCCTGTGTGGTGGACAGGTTGTGGTGGATCCATAATCCCCATCTCTTGGTATTCACATCCTTGTGTAACCCTCTCCTCTGGACTGGACAGACCCGAGACTTGACTAAACTGTGGGACGTGAGAGAGGTGGTTGGACATCACTCCCATGACTATATTGGGTTGTATGAGACTGTGTCTGCTGGTGGCTTCTAGAGTGCCTCTCATTTGCCGACTTGGAAGGAGCACGCTCCTTCCAACTCCTCGTATCCTACAAATCAAGCAAATGAATCCTGCCAAGCTCAGAGGCAGCTCGGACCCTTGGGCAGCCTGGCAGAGGCCTTGAGTCCAGCTTCCTAAGACCCTGCCCAGCTGCCCAATGCCTGAACTCCTGGCCCACGAAAACTCTGAGATAATAAGTGTATTGTTTTAAGCCACCAAATTCACAGTAATTTGTATGGTGTCCATAGCTACCACAGATACCTATGGGCACAATCACCTACCTTAAAGATTGCCCAAATCTTTTTCTCAATGAGGTCTGTCCTGATCACCCTTTTGAAAAACCAGTCTTTCTCTAACTTTCTTTAGCACTCTGTCTAGTTTGCACTATTCTTTTCTTCCCCACAGAATCAATATCTAACAGAATATATAACTTCCTATGTCCCTATATTAGTCAGCTTTCTGTTACTATAACAAATACCTGAGATAATCAACTTCTAGATAGAAAACATTTAGTTTGGCGCACCATTTGGAAGTTCCAGTCCATAGTTGATTGATTGGCCTCGTTGCTTTGATCCTGTGCTCCCAGAGCAAAATTCCTCACCTCATGGCACAGGGATGTGGGAGAAAAGGAAGAGACTGGGGTCCCATAGTCCCCTTTGAGGACATGCTCCCCGTGACATAAATACCTCTCACTAGGCCTCCCCTCTTAAAGTTTCCATTGCCTCCCAACATCACCGAGCTGGGGACCAGCCTTTAACACATCAGCCTTTAGGACACATTCCATATCTAAACTATAACAGTTTCTTTTCTTTTTTAACTTTCTGTCTTCCAACACCCCAAATATATGTGATCAATGTTTGCAACCACGGCACCTGAGCAGGGACAAACTGTGGGCTCCATTAACATTCCCTGAATGAATGGCAGAAGGGATTTCACTAGAAAGGTTGGAGGGTCCCTTGCCCTTTACATATGTTATAATTTGAACCCGGAATGTCCCTAAAGGCTCATGTGTTGAAGGTTTGGTCCCCAGTGCAGTCATGTTCAGAGAGCGATTTGAGGAAGTGATTGGATCATGAGGCCTCTGACCTTATCAATGGGTTAACCCATTGATGGCTTCATAATTGAATGGACTATTGAGAGGTGGTAGGAACTGTAGGGGGGCCTAGTTAGAGAAAGTAGGTCACTGGGGATGTCCTCTGGAAGGGTATTTCTTATTCCTGCACACACAGACACACACACACACACCACCACCACCACCACCACCACCACCAGCTTCCTGGCTTCCAAGAGGTGAGCAACTTTCATCCGCAAGCCCTTCCACCATGATGTTTCCATTTTGCCACAGGTCTAAAAACAATGGAGCCAGTTGACCATGGACTGAAACCTCTGAAACTGTGAGCCAAAATAAGTCTTTCCTCTTTTAAGTTGATTTTCTCAGGTATTTTGTCACAGTGATGGAGGGCTGACTAATACAACATACTAGTAAATATTTTAGGTTTCTCAGTGGTAGAGGAAAATGTTGAAATTGTTTTAGAAAAATTATCCACAAGCGGCAGGAACAAATACAAGTCACTAATATATTCAATTGAATGTTTGTTTATACATGATAGAACTTTTTTCCTTTCAAAAAAGGCCCAGAGGACTCCTGGTCTCTACCTGGAAATGTAGAGCTAGGAGGAGGATTTCTCCCACCCTTAACATAAGCAAGGAAGGCTGTACAAACTGCAGGTTCATGATGTTTCTTGAATTCATCCAAGAGCCAAGGCCACTGGACAACCAACTGGCCCCAAATGTAACAGAGACAGTCATGGGCTAAGAGGGATGGGTATAAGCTCTTGCCACTAAGAAGAATGCAGCTACAAGTGTTAGGGAATTGGTGGAAGCTACATGTGAGCTGGTGAGGGAATGTGGAGCCCTGAGGGGCAGGGTGATACAGGGAAATTCCTACCCTCTTGCAGGCTTTTTCTCCATGGGGAAAAGGGTTGTTGCCCTTAGAGGACTGGAGAGAGCTCCTTGCAGCTGGGGGAAGGAAACAGAAAAAAGCATAGCCCCTTGGGGAAAGAGCAGAAACACTGAAATGCCACATGCCTGAGATGCAAGAATATTGTGCCTGCCCACAACTGACTGAACAACGGAATCCTCCCCTGCCCTTTCCTGTCAGTCTGTCAAATACCAAGTGACAATAATGTAGAATGCTGCTGGGGCAGTTGTGAGAGCCCAGAAACAGATACACAGCCCAAAAGGCAGGACCCAGCAAGAAGATAAACTGAGAGTAGAGGGGACATTGAGAAACATCAGTGATCAAACCAGCCACCTGTCACCTTAAACACAAGGTGTCACTAGAGAAATTTAAAGCCTCTGGAGCATTAGGGACAGTTATAGCAACAACAAACCTCAAATCCAACTCAACTCCTGAGTAGACTGACTGGAATCCCCCTGCTGAAGGCCTAGAAGAAGGAAAGGTGTGCCAATTTCTACGCACAAGAACAATCTTAGTTTCTGTTGTCCTCACAAGATGATTAGCTTTCGAGAACAAAAATTACACAGTATGTCAAAAGGAAAGAAAAATAATTCACTGCCAAGAGACAAAGAAATCTATAGAATTAGATTTAGATATGACACAGGTGTTGGACTGTCTGATGGGATTTTAAAATAACTATGATATGTTAAAGGCTTTAATGGAAAAGGTAGGTGTCATGAAAGATCAGATAATTTCAGGAAAGAGATGGAAACTATAAGACACAAATGAAAATGGTAGAAATGGAAAACATAATAACAGGAATGAAGAATGCCCCGAATAGGCTCATCAGTAGATTTAACATAGTGGAGTGAAGAATCAGTAAACTTGAAAATATGTTAATAAAAATAGCCAAACTGAAAGGTGCAGAAACAAAGACTGAAGAAGAGGGAGCATCCAAGATCTGTGGAATGGTACCACATGATCAAACTTAAACATTGTTGGAGTTCCAGAAGAAAAGGAGAATGGGGCAGAATATTTAAAGAAATAATGACTGAGAACTTTCCAAATTGGTGATATTCATCAAACCACATATCTAAGAAGTAATGAATACAAACAAAGAAACAAAATACCTAGTCACATCATATTCACAATGCTAATAACAAAGGCAAAGAAAATTTTTAAAGCAGAGGAAAAAGACATATTACATGCAAAAAATGACAGCAGTCCACTGAATTGAATAGAAACTTCTCAAAAGAAAAAATACAGCTGGTGGTGCACACCTGTAACCCGAGTACTTGGGAGCCTGGGACAAGGGGATCACGGGTTTGCAGCCAGTCTCAGCAACTTAGTGAGGCCCTCAGCAACTCAGTGAGATCCTGTTTCAAAATAAAATTGGGCTGGGGGTATAGCTTGGAGGTAGAACACCCCTAGGTTCAATCCCCAAATGACCAACAAATACATGAAAAATGTTCACCATAACTAGTAATCAGAGGAATGCAAATCAAAACCACCTGAGATTCCATCTAACCAAGAAAGAGAGAGAGGAAGGAAAGGAAGAAATATATTTTAATGAAATTGAGACAGGGACCACCATGGGGACAAAGGGCAAATGCAGTTCTGGGCCTTGGCTCATGGCCAGATAATGACCCCAGGAGGCTCGGCCTGTACCACCCTCAACCAGCGTTGGCTTTACATCATTGAGGTCAGAATGCCCCAGGTGTGTTCTCTTGCAAATTATTTTCAGCACAGGTCAAAATGCTTGCGTTGAGAACACCCAACCCCAGTTATCATCCCTACCCCTGCAAACGAGCCCCCTTCTTTGGTCCAGGGAGCTGGCCTGATACTTTCTTGTTGGAGCTGTGTCTCCCTTCCCAAGGGGAGGCCCCAGTAAAGGCTTTGCCTGTATGTTCCTACTCCCGTGACTCCATTTCCTTTCTATTGCCACCAAGTCTGGCAAGAAAATGGTTGTTGACAAGGGTGTGGGCATGGTTAAAGTCATCAACCCAGCCTGGTGACTGAGGCACCAACGTCAGACATAGCCAACAGGCACTTCCACCCCTTGGCCTGCAGGAGCAGGGAAGGAGGTTGTTAATTGAACCTGGTGGCCGCTGGGCCCTAGGCAGAAAGACACAGTAACTGCCAAACCACAGACATAGCGAGTCAGGGGAAGAACCATTATCATGTCTGTTCACCATCCTTCCATTTCCTTCCAGTGCCTCCACTGTCCGAACCCAATGGGACCCAGGTGGTGTGGTCAGAGGGAGTCACCTCCAGCACAGGGTAGGATGGCAAAAGGGGGTATATTAGTTATCTTTACTGTGTAGCAAACCACCTCAAATTTAGTGGTTTAAAACAATCATTAATTTGGTTTACAACTTTGCTGGGTAGTTCTGGTCTGATTCATCTCATGGCCTCAGAGAAAGGAAGACCATCAGAGAAGAAATAAGGTAAAATAAAAGCTCACGTTTTTCTTATTCCTAGTAGATCTGATAGATAAGAGTGTTGAAAATAATAATAGCACCAAGCTGGTGGCACACTCTTGTAATCCCAGTACTTGGGAGGCTGAGACAGGAGGATTGCAAGTTCAAAGTCAGCCTCAGAAACTTAGTGAGACCCTGTTTCAAAATAAAAAATAAAATAGGGCTGGGAGTGTAGTCCAGTCCTATTTTATTTTTTAACACACACACACACACACACACACACACAAAGTAAATATTAAACCATATAAAATTAATTATTAAAAGCGCAAAAGGTAGATAAAGAGTGAAACACAAAAGTAGAAACAAAGAACAAGGGGAGGAATAGAAATCAGTGATGAATATGGTAGATACGAATCCAACTATATCAATTCACTTTAAGCATCAGTAGTCTAAATATACCAATTAGGGGCAGGGATTGTCAGAGTGGATCAAAAAATAAGATTCAACCACATGCTGTCTACAAGAAACCCACTTTACATAAAGAGAAACGTAGATTAAAAGATGTAGAAAGATGTATCACGCCAAGACTAATGAAAAGAAACTGGGAGTAGCTCTGTGAATTTCAGAAATAGTCAACTTCACAGGTCGTGGTGCACAGTCCTATAATCCTGGTACTGGGGAGGCTGAAACAGGACGATTGCAGGTTCACGGCCAGCCTCAGCAACTTAGTGAGGCCCTCCACAACTTAGTGAGACCCTGTTCAATAATAAAAGATAAAATAGGGTTAGGGGTGTAGTTCAGAGGTAGAATGCCTCTGGGTTCAATTCCCAGTACCACAAAATAAAATAAAATAAAATAATAAAATAAAATAAAAAGGAAAAATGAAAGAAAGAGCTAACTTCAGAGTACAGAAAATGACCAGGGATAAAGAAAAGCATTTCACAATGATAATGGAGTTGATTCTCCAAGAAGACATGAAAATCCTTAACAGGTATGCACCTAACAACAGAGTGTCAAAATACCTAGGCAAACACTGATAGAACTGCAAGAGGATCCACCTTCAGAGCTGGAGACCTCAATGCACCCTATCAGAAATGGTGAGATGCAGCAGGCAGAAAGTCAAGGACAGAGCCAAGCTCACCACTATCAATCGAGTGGATGCAACGCACGCCTATGGACTGCTTCACCCACCAAAGCAGGTGCACATCCCCCCCTACACACACACTCTCTCTCTCTCTCTCTCTCTCTGTCTCTCTCACACACACACACACACACACACACACACACATTCCCTGAGATAAACCTCAATCAGGGCCATAAAATGTACCTTGACAGAATTAAAAGAATAGAAATCATGTAACATATACTTTTCAACTACACTGGGTTAAAGTAGAAATCGATAATATAAAGAGAGATGGAAAAGACACTTCGAGCGAATTTTTTTTTTTTTTTGCGGTACCAGGGATTGAACCCAGGGGCGTTCTACCTCCGTGCTACACCCCTGGCCCTATTTTTTATACTTTATTTTGAAACTGGGTCTCACGAAGTTGCGGAGGGTCTCACTAAGTAGATAGAGAGAGACAGGGAGAGAGAGAGAGAGACAAAGGAGAGAGAGAGAGCGAGCGAGCTGAGGCTGGCCGCGAACCCGGATCCTCCAGTCTCCACCTCCCAAAGTACTGGGATTACAAGCATGCGCCACCACGCCCGGCT
>PVJS01009428.1:0-12591 GCA_004027185.1 Glis glis
GGGGAAGGGGAAAGGGGAAGGGGAAGGGGAAGGGGAAGGGGAAGGGGAAAGGACATTGCATTTATAATCCTCGCTGTCTCTAGGACACTGGCACTAAAGGACTTTGTACTTGCTCAGTGAGGGGAGGGTGCGGGAATGTACAGTCTGGAAGCCTCAGAGAGGGTTCAAATGCTCCAAAGAAGTCAGGTGTGGTGGCGCACACTTGTAATCCCAGTACTTGGGAGGCTGAGACAGGAGAATTCAGGTTCACAGCCAGCCTCAGCTACTTAGTGAGGCCCTCGGCAACTTAGTGAGACCCTGTTTCAAAATAAAGAATAAAAAGTAGAGCTGGGGGTGTAGCTCGAGGTAGAATGCCCCTGGGTTCAATCCTGAGTACCAAAAAAAAAAAAAATGCTCCAAAGGAGATTAAACAACTTTGAAGATGGAAACTGGCACCATTTAAATTTTGTTTTATCAAGGGTGTAACTGGGAGCAGTGCTAGACCAAGGGAGGGAAGAGGATTCAGAAGGAGTATGGGGAGGGAGGGACGATGGGTGGAGGAAGCTCTGTCCAAGTCTCCCAGGCACGCAGCAGAACCAGAACAGTTCTCTGCACCGAGACCCGTTAAGAGACCCTGGTGACCAGGACAGTCTCAGTCATTCAGAAACCTCTGGACGCACCATGGGTTCACGGCCTCCCCCAGTGGTCAGCTGTGTGCTCTCTGGACAGTCACACTGTCTAGGACAGCATGGATACGATGATGGCCTTAAATGTATGTGCCTATGTAACCCCAGAGAAAAACTGAAAAACTCTCCATGCCCTAGCCTATGTCAAGTTAACATCTAAAATTCTTCATTGGCTGCTTAGCTGAAGGGATGTGATTTTCCACATAAAACATATATCAATCCATATATCCAAAGAGAATATACACACACACAGGATACCTGTTGTTATGAATACAACAGCTGATTTCATATAAAGTTAAAATAAACTAAAACTAACATAATTTTCAGGGATGTGTGGTGTGTGCATACACACACACACACACACACACACCTGGAGTCACAATGAAATTACTGATGCTTAAGCTTAAGTTTCAGGAGCCCTTGCTTCCCAAGCCCGAGGGAGGAGTCACATGGCCACACGTTTTTGTAAAATCTGCAAAGACGAGCTAGGTAGCTGCTACAGGTTAGGATCAGCCTCTTTCCACTCTAACTTCCTCTTCCTCATACAACTCCTCTGGATGCGTGACAATGCACAGGAGTATACATTATTTTTCTCCTAAGTTTTTATTCTTTTCCCTGAAGAAAGCTCTCAAATGTGTATAATACTTGAGCCCCACAAAACTTGGCAGAGAACAATAAACACAAGATGGAGGAGGAGAGCAGGAGAGGGACGAGCGAGGGTCACGGGGATGTATTTACATTATTCTCAGCATTGGGAGACCCTTGCTGGGGGTGAGTCCACCGTGAAGGAAGGGAGCAATCAACAAGCTTTTCATTCATTCGTTCATTCATTCATTCATTTTTCTCTGAAATTCCCATAGCTTATAAAAAATTCACATATTTTTAAAAAGATAACTTTCCAGCTCATGTTTTCATTCTGCTTCCCACAGATTTTTGTACTAACAGAATATATTTTTGCTTGCTAATACTTTATCGATCAACCTATTTTATTTCTGTGCAACAAAAATATGTATATAAGTTGGAATGCCTTTTAAAATTTTTCCTACTGACCAATCAGAATGTTCTAAGTATTTAAAATATATATTCTGAATTGAGTTATTATTAAGATTACCACTGGTTTACAATTGAGCAAAACAACCAATACTTAAAAAATCAAAAGTAAAATTTGATGGAATTGCATTGACTAATAGACCAGTAGGGCAAGGCATGCTGCTCACCTAGTGAATGTATCTGTGACTGGATGTTACTTATTTAAGTTTTATTCCCATTTTTCACTTTTAAAAATATGAACACTGAGAAACCTTATAACAATAGATGGAAATGAAAGTTTTATTACAGCAATGTCATTCACTTCTTCAATTTCTTTTTTTTTTTTTTTGGTACGGGGATTCAACCCAGGGGCATTCTACCTCTGAGCTACACCCCCAGCCCTTTTTATTTTTTGTTTTGGAAACAGGTTCTCAGCCGAGTGTGGTGGTGCATGCCTGTAATCCCAGTACTTGGAAGGATGAGACAGGAGGATCACAGGTTCGAGGACAGCTTCTGCAAGTAGTGAGACTCTCATCAACTTAGTGAGACCCTGTTTCAAAATAAAAATAAAATAGGGCTGGGGGTGTAGCTCAAAGGTAGAATGCCCCTGGGTTCAATCCCCATTGCCAAAAAAAAAAAAAAAGAAAAGAAAAGAAACAGGGTCTCACTAGTGGAGAGTCTCGCTAAATTGCTGAGGCTGTCCTTGAACCTGCGATCCTCCTGTCTCAGCCTCCCAAGTACTGGAATTACAGTCGTGTACCACCACGCTCAGTGGCGATGTCACTTACTTACAGAAGTCTGTCTAAAACCCATAATAATCTGTTGGTGATCTACTGGAAGAGAGAACTTGATTAGATTCTCCAGTGTATGATTCTCCTTTATTTTGGCTGAAAGCAAAAAACAGAAGCCACCCCACCTTTAAAACGGCTGGCTGCATTCACTGACCGTTCCCTTTCTCCACACCAGCCTTCTGAATTCTTCTTCTGGCACCCAGAGGTGTTGACACCCAGCACAGTCAGAGTAAGATGAACCCCCTTTTATAAAGTAGGGGCCGGGTACTGGGGAGCTGTGGAAAAGAGGGCCACATGCCAAGTTCTCAGGGAGATCAATTTTAGAAAGGATAAGCTGGCAGCCAACAACTGGGAATTTGATTCCCCCAGACAATCTCCCTAAAAGTCTTTGTGTGCATGGCGCCTCAAGGTGCACAAAACCTTATTCTGAACCCACACCTGGCATTCTGTACAAATTCACACTTTCACCTTTACTATCCCTTTCTTAAGGTAAAAAATCTGAAAAATATGGTTATTCTATGAAGAGTTCAACAAAATGTCATGCAACAAAAAGAACTTGAAAACTTATTTTTCTTGTGTACTAAAAATTGTGGTGTGTGTGTGTGTGTGTGTGTGTGTGTGTGCATAAAACAGTTTTAAAACAGTTTTCTGGTGTTTCCATTTACCTTATTTCCACTTGAGAAATAAATTAGACACTTCATATACATGTCATTCCAAACTGAAAAAAAATCACCATTTTGCAATTTTATCATATAAATTCCAGAGGAATCAAAAGATATGAAAAATTAAGCTCCAAATTATAGCCAACTTTATAAGTGATTTCACCACAGACCCTATTTCCTCTGACTTTTTTTTAAAAGTTCCTCAGATGTTTTTGTGAGTTCATGAACCCAAGAGTGCCTAAAACATGGCAAGACTTACGAAAGGTCGCCGAATTGGAAAGAGAGGTTCTGAAAACACATATAATAAAGCTGTAGAAGAAAAGCCAGTAACAGGACTTCCATTCTCTCATTGACAACTGCTATAAAATCAGAAGCATGCTGGATCTTTTAACAAAGAAAGGCCTCTAATAGATGAGATTTTGACACATTCGCAATACATTTATTCACAACTTCTTCCTCTGAGATCGATGCTGGCCCTGATCTCACTGCCCAAGCCTGAGGCCAGAAGGCCAATCGGAGGCGGTGAGGTCCTCACCAGGCACCTAAGCTGGCCACTTGGTGAGGAAGAGGAAGGGACAGAAGTGGCTGCTTAACCATCCAGGGCTGCAAAGCGCGATTCACACTGAATTTCTACCCCTCAGGCATCTAGCATCCTTCAACTGACTGCTGCCTGTTCCTGCCAAGAATAAAGCTGAAGAAAGGATCCCTGAGTGAAGCCACAGGGCCCACTCTCACGGCGCATCGCTCTGCTTTTTATACACACATCAAACCAAGACAGGGGAACTGTCCCGACGCAGCTCCCCAGGGAGCTCCACGGCTACGCTGTGATTTCCTATTCCGCTTTGCACCTTCATAAAGGGCCAGGTACAGCACGGCCTCATGAAGAACCTGTCCTCATCTTTCTGGGGGAAAAAACTACTGTGGATGACAGTGTTCATGATAAACTCTAAGGTCTAATAAATTCTTTTCTTTTTTTTTGGAAGTAGGAAAAGAGAGGCCACTCTCTTCCAGTGAGCTGCTATGCACTGTAGATTACATCATGGTAACAAATGGTACACTTTCTTCCCTTTTTGCCCCGGCCTCCAGAAGATTCAGATATAAATTTAATATTCAGCTGGGTGTGGTGGCGAACACCTGTAATCCCGGTTCTTGGGAGGCTGAGACAGGAGGATTCAAGGCCAGCCTCAGCAACTGAGTGAGACCCTGTTTCAAAATAAAAAATCAAAAAGGCCTATGGGGTGTAGCTCAGAGATAGAATGCTCCTGGGTTCAATCCCCGGTACCCACCTCCCAAAAATTAATATTCAGCTGTAAAAAAACCTCTCGCTTCAGTTACATATCATTATTGCCTTAATAAGCATTATCACCTGATAAGGGCTGCCCCTGTGCAAGTCAGGCAGGCTCACCTGGGGCATGGAGCATTCCTTTGAGCTTCTTCCCTCTTCATCTCTTCTCGAAAATGATAGATGTCTTTAAATTCAAACAGTCGAGTGATTACTTCAAGCACCCTCTGCCCACCTCCTACTTCACAGCACAGTTCAGTTTTCTGTGACCTAGACTCACTCTCTCCAAATGTGTTTTAATAAAATTGAAGATTTAGAAACTTGTTTCTAGATTAAAAAAAGAAAGAAAGAAAGAAAGAAAGAAAGAAAGCGAAAACAACTGGAACATTTCACTTTAGACCTCGCCAGAGCAGGTGGCAGCGCGGGGCAGCATGGGCCTGGCTGTCACCCAGCAGGGGCTGGGAGGGCTGGGCAGCTTCACACAGAGCTGCGCTCAGAACGTGAGTCCACAGACCCAGCCTATGGGGACTTAAGGGACAATGTGTGTGAAGCCACTCCTAAAGAAGTTTCAAGCCAGGCATGATGGCTCACACCAGTACTTGGGAGGCTGAGACAGGAGGGTCACAGGTTCGAGACCATCCTCAGCAACATAGCCAGACTCTCAACAACCTAGCAAGACCCTGTTTCAAAACAAAAAAAAAATTTTTTTAAAGGGTTAGGGGTGTAGCACGGAGGTAGATTACCCCAAGGTTCAATCCCCAGTACCACAAAACAAAATAGAACAAAAAAGAATCTTCAAGAACACCACAGAGATAATAAACTCAGAGCAGTCATTTGTAAACAGCAAGAAATTCTAGCCTCAATGCAAACTTAATCTATGACAAAACAAATAACCGAAATATATACCCCAACCTCTAACAAGAACTATGTGCCTGCCTCTGTCTGACACTCTATGCCCCAATATGATGTAAAATTTACAATGCATCCAATAAAATATAAATAAATAGAAAAGCGGTGGAGATTTTTCTTTCCATTTTAGATAATCAGAAAAAAATAAAGCATCAGCCTTCAGAGTGCTGTCAAAGCAGGACGAGGCCCATCAACAGGGCTCTATAATATGAAAGAGACACCTGCAGGGTGAGAACTGTTGGTCCTGTCAAACTTCCTTCATCAAGATTAGAGCTAGCAGGGCATGGTGGTACATGCCTGTAATCCCAGTAGTTGAGAAGCTGAGACAGGAGGGTTGCAGGTTCCAGACCAGCCTCAGCAATTTAGCAAGACCCTCAGCAACCCCATCCTCCCTCCCCCTCCATGGTTTCCCACCAGCCACCCTGTACTGCTCAGTGGACCTAAAAGTGCCACAACTTTGGCCAATGGCTCACCTTTGCAATGTGCTGTTCCTTCTTCCAGAATGCCCTTTTCTCACATCCCTACCTGGCACACTCCTATTTATACTTCAACACCCAGCTCAAGTGTCACCTCTCCCATGAAGCCCTCTCCTTCTTAGTCATTTGCTCCCTCCTCTGCACTCCCCATGGCACATGGAGGGATCTCTATAATTGACAATATCTGCATGAAAATGATGAGTTTAAGCTGGGCATGGTGGCACACACTTGTAATCCCAGTATTTGGGAGGCTGAGACAGGAGGATCACAGGTTCGCAGCCAGCCTCTGCAACTTAGTGAGACCCTGTTTCCAAATAAAGAATAAAATAGGGCTGGGGGTGTAGCTCAGAGGTAGAATCCCCCTGAGTTCAATCCCCAGTACCACACACAAAAAATGATGAGTTTATACATCTGTATCAGAAACTAGACTAGCAGCTGCTTTGAGAATCATATTTTTCAATTTGAAAAATTACAATCTTAAATGATCATAGGGTAAATGTTTTAGAGCTTTAAAACATGAAACTATCCTTTGCAATTTAAAGGGAAGCAGCCAGAGGTCTTGGGATATACAGAAAATCTTTATTTCGTCTTTGGGAGAGGGGAGGGAGCCACACACTGGCTCCTGCGTTCTACACTCTCATCGGCCACCTGCTCTGGTGAGACCTCTGTGTGGATGATTAAATTGAAGATGTGTATTAGCAGATATTATAAATGCAAATGTTCACAGTACCCCAGGCAGGAGAGTGCCAGATAGCATTCTCTTTATAATCTGATGGTGGTTGTTCTAGAACAGAAAGAGTCCCTCTAAAGTCCCAACAGAGACTCAGAGAGGTTAAGCGAATTACCCAGGGTCACACAGCTGCATGGTGGTAATGCCAGGACTCAAACAGAGGACTTCTGATTTGAAGACCAACGCTCTGTTAACACTACACTGCCTCCTGTACTGTGAAACAGCCCATGGGGGGCAGATTCACAGAAGAAAATGTGATTTCCAAACAAGAAAATGCAGCTCTACCAATGTATCATGTATCATGTTGGCCCTTAAATGTTTGTGTTTCCAAATTGTGATCCCTTGAATTTTGTAAACATTCAAAAGAATAACCACCTGCAGGGACTCAACAATTCACTGTCCTATAGTTGTTTATAAAAATAGACTTAAAACAAGTGCTGTCCCTGTTTCCAAGATGCCCCATAGGACTGAGGACAGGTACAGCCAGGCTGTGGTCAAGGTTACCCCAAGCTGCATGTGGCTCAAGACCCCATAGGAATCCAGAAGACTGAGACCCATAACTCTGTCCAGTCCTGCGCTCGGGCAACCCAGGCGGAGCTGACCAGGGAAGCAATGGCTCTGCCTGGCCAGGGCCGGCAACTAGAGCATCCACTGACTTAGGCACAAAAGTTCTTTCCAGAAACAATGGCAACTGGAAGGGAGGGAGCTGGGAAACTTGCACTGGGGGGAGGCACAGATGGGGGAGGGAGAGAAGGAGAAGCCCACACAGGTTCTAGTACTCCAGAGAGGTCACCGAGGATCCCAGAAGCATCCCCCCCAACCAATTTAAGATTCAAAAAGCAAGCAGGGCTTTCAATTCCCTAAACAGAGTTAGATCAACTTTATTTTAATGTTTGAAAATGAATTTAGCATTAAAGAATGATATCATTCAAGGATAATGACTTTGTCTCCCGCTAGACTTGCAAAACCGCTGCACTGACTTTACACCAACATAAATGCCGAAGGGATTTAAAAGGTAAATGCAAAAGTGAAACAATAATAGAACTAGAAGAAAAACAGGGAATGTGTATTTGATGTCAGGATCTAAGGTATTTCTGAGCACAAAAGCAAAGGGAAAATAATAAATGGAAAAAAGTCAATCCGTACACAGGAAAAATAAAAGAAACCAGCTTTAAAAACTAAAGGGCAGATGGAAAACCAGGAAGTTATAGCTGCACGTGTGGCAGAGCGCCGAGCCCTTCATCTCTAAAGAGGTCTTATAATTGACTAGAGAAAGACGAACACATCTAGGAAAGGGATTGAAGACTCTTAATTCCCAAAAGAGGATGTCCTCCAAACACAGTTAAACTGTTTACTTTCACTAATACTCAAACAAATGCAAATTAGAGAATAAGAATATCATTTTCCACTAAATGGGCAAGGAATTTTTTTAAAGTTTACACCCAGTGTTTATCAGGGTATGGGCAAAACAGATCATAAACTGCTGGCGAAATATGCATGTCTGTACCAATATGACAATTCGTATTAAAATCAGTTTTTAGCCGGGCGTGGTGGCACACGCTTGTAATCCCAGTACTTTGGGAGGCGGAGACCAGAGGATGCGGGTTCGCCGCCAGCCTCAGCTCTCTAGCTCTGTCTCTGTCTTTCTCTGTCTCTCTCTCTCTCTCTCTCTACCTAATGAGGCCCTCCGCAACTTCGTGAGACCTGGTTTCAAAATAAAGTATAAAAAAATAGGGCCGGGGGTGTAGCGCGGAGGTAGAACGTCCCTGGGTTCAATCCCCGGTACTGCAAAAAAAAAAAAAAATCAGTTTTTAAAAGGGTACACACTTTACCCCAGCAATTCGAAATCTAGAAATTTGTCCCAAGAGAAACAGTGAAAGTCTGCAAAAACGTAATAATGTTCATCGTAGCTTCACTTACAATCACGGAAAGAACTGGAAGTAGCTAAACATCAAAAAGGCCTGGTTAAAGGAATTATGGTACATTCACAGGATCCTGTGCCACCGTGAAAGCCAATGCTATAGAAAAATCTGTGACGACAGGGAGTGACATTTGTGACATTGTAGAATGGAGGAAGCATGTAACCAAACCAACGCAGTTATGAGTAAAGAAATTAACACACTTTATATCTTCTTCTTTGTGCTTTTCTCTATTTTCCGATTTTCTACAGTACACATGTATTAATGGTTTGGTTATTTTTCTATCATATTTTTAAAACATTATGTTGAGTCATTCTAATTATTTGCCATAAGTATTTGCATCCAATTATTTGCTCTGTTCATAAGTAAACTTTATAAAATATTTGGATGTTAGGGATGAATTCTGATACAATGCTTTAACATAAAAATTTAAACAGCACAAGAATCTGCAAAACTGTTCAAAGAAATTTCATGCCTAAGATCAGTTGCTTTATTTCCTATGTCTACCAATGAACGCAACATTAGGACAAAATCTCTTAAATTCACAAATCTATAAATAGCCTACATTTCAATGCTGTGGATTACAGAGATGAATTTTTTAAAGGCATTTTAAACTTGCCTTACACAAGTGGATAAATCTCACTTAAAAAAACTAATTTCTTAAATCCAAACAACCAAATTGGTGAATGAAAACTCACTTAAAAAGAAATTTATAAAATGTTTCATATTAATAGTATAGAGCTACTCTGACCCCTGCCCCATTTGTTTGTTTACATGTGTGAATTACTTCCCAGAAATGGTAGAGTGTAAACTCTTGCTACTCAGTGTGGTGGTGCTGGACCAGCAACGCCTGGGAGCTTTCTGGAAAAGCAGACTCTAGGTCAGACCTGCTACATCAGAATCTACAGTTTAACACATACCCAGCTGATTCAAATGCAGATTAAAGTTTGAGAAAAACTGGTGTAGAGAAGCTGCAAACTAAAGTGTTGCAAGTCACAGCCAAATACAAGATTACAGATTATGCAAAAGCATCCTTGAACAGTGCTGAGAAGGATTTACTGCACCCACAAAACTCCCAGCCTGTGCCTACTACCTCGGTTGCATATTCAAATTACATGGGGAACGTGTGATACATACAGATGCCCAGTCCCAACCCTGACAAGGGAATGAACATCAGTGTTTTCCAAAGCTCTCCAGGTTATTCGATCATGGAGCCAGCCTTGAGAGCCCCTGACCTACTGGCATAAGCAGGGCCTTCACCAAGCAACCGTCAGTCTAGCCCCGGCCAGCCTCAGCCAATCCCTGCTCCCACTCCCCTCCTATCACTTCTCCTGCTCCTTGCTCCTTGCCTACCATCCTAAGTCCTTCTCTGTCCCTTCAAGTACGCGCAGTCCCCCGTGTGCAGTGACTGTGTTATTAGTCTATCTCTGTCACCCAGCACATAACTGGTGCTTGATGAGCATTTGTTGAAGAATGAATCTGCAGAGATGAAGGAGATGACAGATGAAAGAGAAGAAGTCTGCCAAGCCCATGTGAAGGACGTGGGCATCTGAAAGCAATAGGAAAACACATGTCTCTGATCCGGTAAGCCTCACTGATGTGAGACTTCAATGAAGCACAAGCCATATGAGCAAGATTTACTCTGCAATTAACGCAAAGTCGCCTCTCATTCCAAGGTGGCCAGGAAAAAAAAAATCTAGTAAAGAGGGGGTCGATTGGGGCACAAGAATCCATCATGACCCAAAGTAAGAAGCCTGCCCAGCAACCAAAGCATGTTCTGGTAGGTTCCCCCCAAGAAGCTGGGGACCTCTCCTAACAGTGTGCCTAAAAATGCACGCTAAGCCAGGGTTCGGGTCAGAAACAGAGAGCCACCAACCACATGCATCTCAAGACACAGTCACACAGGAGCTGCACGCCTCTCCCCAGCCATAAGGAACGGGACAGCAGGACGAGGACATCTGCAGAAAGTATTGACCAAATGTACTTGGAAAGTTCCCCAACGTGCTATAACCTTAAGAGACTCGGAATGCCAGCATCAGCCAATGGCAGTCCAAGCAGCCTTCGCCCAGGTGCCCAGCAAGCAACAGGAAGAGGTCATGGATGCTAACAATGTGTCCTTCCCCCTTCCTCTTGCTTTCTGGGAACCTCTTCATCTCCCAGCATGACTGGAAGAACATAACCACAAACATTTGCGGCTCCGTCAGGCCGGGGATCTCTGCTGGGCAGGCAAACAAGAACAGCCTTTGGAGTCTGGACAAGCACGAGAAAAGCAAACGAGATGGCCCCGATCCTGTCATCTGCTAAAGCCAAGTACAGACACCGGGCTACATGATTTTCTATTTCTGCAGCTTTGGGGAATCGTTTCCTCCATTCTGCCTTCCATGTCCTCCGCAGCTGTCAGAAAACTGCTTCTGTGGGCACTGGGGACAGCCCACCACACTCTTCCAGGGATGACAGCCTTAACCCCACACTGCTTAAACTGGCTTCACACCCGGAGGTTATGTCAACATTCTTCTCCCGCTCCGGGCAGGTCCTCTGCACAGGCGGCCACACCACAAGCCCAGCCAGGCTGGCAGGGCTGCAGGAGGGACAGCCCGGCCCCAGCTGCCCAGTCACCTCCCTCCTTACTCGCCCTGCCCCAGCTTCCCTGCCAATCGTCACCTTCTGCCCCCCTCCTCGCCCCCATGGTAAAAATAACTTCCTCTTGAAGTGTCTAAATCTGTATGTGATTTTGCACACATTTTTTGGCACGTCATGGGACAAATTCTGACACCAAAGCAGAATGAAACTGCAAGAGATCCGCAATCACATTTCTGTGAAACTCCAACCAGATGAGTCAGTTTCACTGTTGTCTCGGATAGGGAGCAAAGACTTCCAGGCAGGAGGCTGCCTTCGAAGCAGGGCACGGGTTCCTTCAGTCCTAGGCATCTTACTAACTCAGCCAAGTACTCGGGTGGGCGGAGGGAGGCAGAGCAGAAGGCAGGGTGCTAGCTGTTGTTATCTGCAGCTGGCTGACTGTGGCTCTGAGCGTGGAGGGGGCGACCCAGTGGAGAGATCACCTAGCAGGACGGAGGTTCCAAGGACCTGCGCGCTCCAGCCAGTGGCATCGTACTCCGCCACCTCTAAACAAACTGTGAGAATGTGGCAGTCATCCTCCACAAAGACAGATTAGAAGAGGGTCACAGGTGACTAGTAGGCTCACAAACCCAGGGAACTGGACCTTCGTCAGGTCCAGCGAAGGGCCACATATAAACAGGAAAGCCACAATGACGTGTGGGGGAATTAAAACCCTTTCATCTTTTCATCCACTCGTTGGCCAGTTAGGAATTAATTGCCTGCTCAAAGGCTCTGCCCACTGATCTCATGAGGTACCTTTTTCTTAAGGATTTAATTTTTTTGTGTGTGTGTGGTACTGGGGATTGAACCCAGGAGAATTCTACCTCTGAGCTACACCCCCAGCCCTGTTTTTTATTCTTATTTTGAAACAGGGTCTCACTAAGTTGCAGAAGCCTCACTAAGTAGCTGAGGCTGGCCGCGAACCTGGATCCTCCAGTCTCAGCCTCCCAAGTACTGGGATTACAAGTGTGCGCCGCCACGCCCGGCATGATTTAATAATTTAAATGTCTGCACCTTGGTCCCATTTCCTAGGGAAACATCTGTACCGGGTCTGGGTCTTTTTGCTCTGTTTATTGGTATTATTAATGTTGTTCCCCCTCCCTTGGGTTTTTTTTTCCCGTGTCTGAAAATGACTTTAGGAGAGAAACTACTGGAAGATAGACCTAGTTTTCTAGACAATCCTTATGGGAGGGAGAGCACATTACAACTTCAAACCTTCAATTATTTGAAAGACTATGAAGTCCAATGGACTCTTCTGTGCAGCTCCCAGCAGAAGGAGCCCAGCACACTGCAGGGAGCCCTCTTGGCCTCTGGAGCTGTCCACGATGGAACGGGCTGACCAGCTCCGGGCAGGGGGTGCACGCAACCTCTTTGAACCCGCAGCTTCCTTTAACCCTACTCGTTTCTCTCTTCCCATCACATCCTGAGACTCTGAATTCTGGAAACTCAAATCTTACTCAGCTTCCTCTCCCTGCCTTCCCACGGACATTCTGCTTCCCACAATCATGTAAA
>PVJS01009428.1:12691-50465 GCA_004027185.1 Glis glis
TCTGTGTTGTGTGTGTGTGTGTGTGTGTGTGTGTGTGTGTGTGTGTGTGTGTTGCTGGGGATTGAAGCCAGGGGCATTCTACCTCTGAGCTACACCCCCAGCCCTATATTATTTATTTTTTATTTTGAAACAGGGTCTCACTAAGCTGCGGAGGGCCTCACTAAGTTGTTGAGGCTGGCTGCTAACCTGCGGTCTTCTTGTCTCAGCCTCCCAAGTACTGGGATTACAGGCGTGCGCCACCACATCCGGCTTCTTGTAGTCTTTTAAATGAGTAGTTAGTTCCAAGGAAAATAGCCTTCTGTTTGTTTGTTTAGTTGCTACCATTAAATGACTGCTTGTCTCTTTCAACACATGATTTTAAGAATATAAGGGGCCTTAGAAACACATCTATTTCTTGATTCTAAATAGAAAAGAGGCCCTGGGGCTACATATCAACATTACCTAGAGGGTGTGTGTGTGTGTGTGTGTGTGTGTGTATGTGTGTGTGTTACTGGGGATTGAACCCAGGGGCGTTCTACCTCCAAGCTACACCCCAAGCCCTTTTTATTTTTATTTTGAAACAGGGTCTCGCTAGTCTTACAACTTGCTGAACCTGTCCCTGGAACCTGCAATCCTCTTGTCTCAGCCTCCCAAGTACTGGGATGCCACCAAACCCAACTAGAGGACTTTTTTTTTCTAAAAAGAACCCCAAAGCCCAGATTGACAATCACATCACCAGGATGGACTGTGACCAATGAGGGTCCTAGGGAGAATCTCAGATCTAACCAAACATGTTCATTTTAGAGGTGCAGAAACTGAAATGTAGAAGGCCCTAGAGACTGAAGGTCACTGACCTCGGAACCACTGTGGGTCACACTGCAGACCCAGGTGCAGCGCCCCGCTCCATCCACCCACAGGGCTTTGCGGGCAGTCCAGCTTATCTACTTGGAAGGCAACTGTCCAACTGCACAGGTGGCATGCAGGACGCTCCCTGCTGGAGGGGCAAGGTCACATTTTTTGAGGCCACTACACAAAACTTTCCATCCAATCATGTAAAATCAGCATTTGCAGCCGGGCATGGTGGCGCACACTTGTAATCCCAGTACTTGGGAGGCTGAGACAGGAGGATCGCAGGTTCGCAGGCAGCCTCAGCTACTTAGTGAGGCCCTCTGCAACTTAGTGAGACCCTGTTTCAAAATAAAGAACAAAAAAAATAGGGCTGGGGGTATAGCCCAGAGGTATAATGCCCCTGGGTTCAATCCCCAGTACCGCAAAAAAAAAAAAATCAGCATTTGCTGTGAACTGCTCAAGGAAGTGGGGGAAGAGCTACACAAGATGAGGTGGCCCTCACTTGCCTCAACACCTGTGGGAGGCTGGTAGCTCATGGTGACTGCACAGAAGCTGAGAATGGAAGCAGAAGCAAGTTCACTGGCCCCTTGGTAAAGAGGTCACAAATGTCTGTGGTGCCGGCTCCTGATCAAACTCCAGGGCAAGTGGGCACTGAGAAAAGAAAGTAGTTGTGCGCTGGACGTGGCCATTCCACCGCAGGTGGGAGCCGTCACAGGAGCAGTCACAGTGTACACGTGTATTGTGATTGCTTTTTGTTTTGCTTTTTGCGGTACTGGGGATTGAACCCAAGGGCGTTCTACCTCTCAGCTACACCCCTGGCCCTATTTTATTTTTTATTTTTGAAATAGGGTCTCACTAAGTTGCTAAGGGATCGCTAAGTTGCTGAGGCTGGTTGTGAACCTGTAATTCTCCTGTCTCGGCCTCTCAAGTACTGGAATTACGTCATGATTGTTTTTGAACAGTCCTAACTCCCAGGTCACTAGTCCAATCCTAGAACATCCCGCCATCCCAGAGTCAGCTACAATGTCCTCCCTCCACACCACTCTTTTTATTTTGTGAATGCAGGGGAACAAATAGTGTGGATGAATTCAAAACAAAGGAAGGCAGGCTATGCAAAACATGTGTTCTTTGAAGACTGCTTCTGGGAAGCAGAAGAGAGGATAAGAAACAGGAAGGTCCGTGTGTATATAATTAGCAGGGCAAATGCTTGGAACCTGAGAGCTGCTAAAGAGCCCTGGCCAATCTACGGGTGACAAGGTAAGCCACAAAAATCCTAGTTAGGTAATTCCACATTTCCTGGTGAGACTGGTTCCTTCCATTGGAAGCCAAGTCATTAAGTGAATTTGCATCCTCCCACTAGTGTGGGTGTTTTGTGAGCATATGTACACACGCATTTGTGTACATGTGCAAACACGTATGTGTATTAAATGAAGATGGAGTGAGAGGGAAGCAAATAATAAGGTGAGAAAACTGAGATCTGTTGAATTCAAATGCCAAGCCTTGGGTTAGAAAAGTACCCTATAAAATAACAATTATTAATCCCATTGTATAGATCAAAGCAGCTGAGGTCCAGAGAAGTTGAGAAAATTGCTCAAGTCCCCCTAGCTACTAAGTGGTAACACAGAGATTCACAGCTAAGTCTCTGCTCCAAAACCCACATTCTTTCTAGGCCTGATGATTCTGACACAGAAGGTCTTCAATGAGTGTTTGTTGAATAATTGAACATAGGAATTTATGTCTCAAAACACTTTCATTTTTCTTTTCATCAAGATGATGAAAGTTATACTCACTGAACTAGAAAAAAATCAATACTATTCCAGAAATGCAGTGCAATTACATATAACTGGTTATTTAAATCATCTTTCAGAGATGGGGATATAACTCAGTGGTAGAGCATAAGTTTATCATGGGCGAGGCCCTGGGTTCAATCCCCAGTACCGAAAGAAAAATAAAGTACAACACCTATCAGTGATTGATCTAAGAAGCACTTAATCAAAGCATGACTTCAGGTATTTCTGATTATCCTTCACCAAATACTGGTAAATAGATTGGTGCTGGGCCCTAATCATACAGTCTGGTCATTTTGTGGTTCTAAGCTAAAACCTATTCAGTCGCCATTTCAAATATCACATCATCCCATAGTCTCATCTCCTTAAAGACTTAAAGTCATGCTTGAAGCATAATTTAACACAAATTGCTATGTAAGAAAAACACTGTCCTAGAGAGAGAAATAAGCTACTATTCTGCAAACTCCCAGAACGACAGCCTGGGATTCAGGAAGACGACCACAAAGCTAGAAGTTCGCATTCTAGTTGTACACAGCCAAACCTCTAGATTGATCTCAGGTATTCTTAATCACAGGAAGCTCTAAACATGTAATTCTGAATTCCCAAAGGTGAGAGGTGGACAATTATCCCTGAGCACAGAAGGAAATGTTTAGAGAGCTACATGTCGTAAATGGTTTTATTATATTTACTTGGCCCATCAGCTTCAAATAGCGAGGGAGAAATAGGCTGGAGACATCAACTGAGCTAGTCTTTCCTGGCAAGGCTCCCCAGATTCTCGACTTAATGTAGAGACCCAACAAAGCAGAGCTGGATTTGTAGCAAAGGACAACAGCTCCTTCCTGGGGGCCTGTGCAGAGCACCCAGAGACGCGTGAAAGGAGAGTGGGGAGTCCTGAACGCACCCCCTGCCTTCAAGGAGCTTGCTCACAAATGACTGCAACTCAAGGTAGAATGCCAAAACTTCAGAGGAGATTGTGGAATAAACACTACAGAGGTCATAACTGGAGTTTCAGTTTCCAGAACAGTCAGCACAGAGGTATTAGCAGAAGCAACCCCTGGAAGTGAGACAAGGAAAATGAGCTGGTGGTGGCTATCTTGGGAAAATTATAGACAACCAATATAAAACCAGAGACAGACTAAGAAGTATCTCGTAATTTCAACACTGCAGCTATACCAGAGTATTAAAATAAATACACACATAAATAAGTCTTACAAATTATTTACATTGAGATTCTAACAGGTGGCATGGCAGCTAATTGTCTGTATTTTAAAGCTTCTTATTTTGATAATATATATTTTTGAAACCTACTATAAATTTCTAATGAATATTTCTAAAAATAATGTTATTTTACTAAAGAGAAAGATATATAGGAAATATTGTTACTGTATATATGCTTCATGTATATAGCACAATGAATTAATTGCATGTAAATTCCGATTTTACAAGAATGCCTAAGATTTCCTTGGTAGCTTGGTAGTACATTGTACAAGGAACATAATGCACCAATTATTTCATGCTACGGAGTTCATCAGCTCCATTCTAGTGAGCAAGTACAAAGACAAAATACACCTGTCCATTGTATGATATTCTGCCATTCAAAATTAGCCACTTACTAGTGACATCTCTAAAATAGGTGAATGCTAACTATCTTTGAATTATCACACGTTAGAACTAAATCAGACAACCAGTATGTATTATTCAGAGCACTCCTTTACTGTAAAACAGGCCCCAAGATCGCTGTTTTCAATCAGTCATTAGGAATTACAGTGATCTTAGCCAAAATGCTGAGAAGCGATTGTTAGGAATTTATTTAGCTTTTACTATATACCCAGTCACTGTATGTAGCACTTTAAAATGACTGAAGTATAAAACTAATTTCTTTTGCCTTGAAAAGATAGATACTGATGATATGGAGACCAATACATAAAAGTATTGTGTTAGTATCATCCTTCGCAGACCCCAAATAGCAAAGTCATATATCTGATAATGGTCTAGTATGCAGAATATATAAAGAGTGCTTACAACTCAACAACAACAACAAAACAAAAAACAATTCAAAAGTGGGCAATTCAGGTGCAGGGTTACACGCTTATAATCCCAGTACTTGGGAGGCCGAGACAGGAGGATCACAAGCTCAAGGTAAGCGCATGGTAACTTAGCGAGACCCTGTTTCAAACCAAAAAATAAAAAGGGCTGGGGGTGTAGCACCGAGGTAGAACACTGCTGAGTTCAATGCCCAGTATACCCCCACATACACACACACACACACACACACATACACACACACACACACACACACACACACATACACACAAGCAAAGGAGGTGAATAGACATTTTTCCAAAGAAGATACACGAATGGCCAGGAAACACATGAAAGATGTTCAACATCACTAACCATTAGAGAAATGCAGAACACAACCACAATGATACACTACCTCAAACCCATCAGGATGGCTATAATTTTATTTGGGTTTTTTTGTGGTACTGGGAATTGAACCCAGGGGCATTCTACCTCTGAGCTACACCCCCAGCCCTATATTTTTATCCTTTATTTTGAAACAGGGTCTCACTACATTGTGGAGGGTCTCACTACGTTGCGGAGGGCCTCACTAAGTAGCTGAGGCTGGCCACGAACCCGGATCCTCCAGTCTCAGCCTCCCAAGTACTGGGATTACGAGTGTGTGCCACCACGCCCAGCAGGATGGCTATAATTTTAAAAATGGAAAATAAGAAGTGTTGGTGAGGGTGTTGAGGGAAACACACTATAGCACATGATATACATACACAAACCTATAAGACTCAATCACTATCTGGAGCACGAAAGGGAGGGAAGGGGGAGGGAATAGGGTGGGATTGGAGGGAGGGCTAAATGTACAATGTGTGCATGTATGGTGTTCATACCCTGACATATATCAAAATGTATAATTACAATTTACAATGCACCAATAAATGAACATAAAAAGTTAAAAAAAAAAGAAACTGGAATTTTCATACATTGCTGAGGGAGGTATGAAGTGATTTGAGTACCGTGGACATAGTTGGTCAGTTGCTCAATAAGTAAAACATACAGACAGCCTATGACCCAGCAATTCCACTCGCAGGTATACACCCAGAAGAATGCAAGACAGCGTTCAAACAAAAACTTGTACACAAGCATTCACAACAAGACTGACTGTCCACAGTAGCCAAAGGTAGAACCAACCCAAGTGTCCATTAATGGAGGGATGGATAAACAAAATGTGATATATTACCCAACCACAAAGAGAAATGAAGTACTTATGCATGCTATAAGTATGGATGAACCTTGGGAACACTATGCCAACTGAAAGAAACCAATCACAAAAGACTACCTGTTGTATGATTCCATTTATATAAAAAGTAAAGAATAGGCAACTCTAGAAACAGGATATTAGTGGTTGCTGAGGGCTGAGGGTGACAGGACACTAGTGGAGTGGTAGATGAAAAGTATGGGGGCTTCTCCTTGTGGTGATAAAAATGTTCTAAAATTGACTGGGAGCCGGGCGTGGTGGCGCACGCTTGTAATCCTAGTACTTTGGGAGGCGGAGACCGGAGGATCCGGGTTCGCGGCCAGCCTCAGCTCTCTGTCTCTCTCTCTCTGTCTCTCTCTCTCTCTGTCTCTCTGTCTGTCTCTGTCTGTCTGTCTGTCTCTCTCTCTCTCTCTCTCTCTCTCTCTCCTTAGCGAGGCCCTCCGCAACTTCGTGAGACACGGTTTCAAAATAAAATATAAAAAATAGGGCCGGGGGTGTATCGCGGAGGTAGAACGCCCCTGAGTTCAATCCCCGGTACCACAAAAAAATAAAAATAAAAATAAAAAAATAAATAAATAAAATAAAATTGACTGGGAATATTGAAAACTATTAAACTATTAAAAAACTTTAAACAGGTATATTATAGGCTATGTGAATCATATCCCATACTGAAATGTACTTCATTTGGAATTGTCTTGCAGAATAACTGTACAACTTTTGAGTTTTGCAAATTAGAATTTTTAGTGAAATATAAGTGGTCCTATCCCTATCTCTGATAAACAAAAGGGTTCATATATGTCATTGTCTACAGGTGAATTTTCTATTTTGCAAGTAAATATAGGTAAAACAAAATTTATTTGTGGTCACTTCTTTCTAAAACACACACACACACACACACACACACACATGAAAGCAAGAGATAACTCCTAATAATTTTAGGGGCTGCAATCCATCAAATAAGATGCCTTTTCATTATCTGCCGCTGATCTCCATCAACACAGCTGCACGGCAAGCTACTATGTCTGCTCCTTCAGCCTCCCGCTGGGGAAGCAAAAGATACTATTTCTCTTGGGACACAAAAAGCCCCACCACTTTATTTCTAGTTTCTCCAGAACAAAACCAACTAGTGTCTTGAACTTGGATCGCTGACAGAGAATTTAAAGAAAGACAGTATCCAGATAATCCATATTTATGTGTCTTTAAACAATTCATACTGAGGCTAGTCTACATTTAAAACAGTTTACAAGGCAGAGCGTTTTTCACCATTCATGCTATGTGTGGACAGAACAGACTGCCATAGTTACATACCATTTTCTGTCTCTCCTCTAATACAGTGCTACTGTGTCCCCAACCAACCCTACAAGATAAATTTGCAGCTATAGACAAGTATGTCTTTTTTTTCCTATGTCAACAATTTCTATTGATACCATCATATCTTATGAATTCATTTCCTAGATTACAGTGTGAAACCTAAAGTACTACTATACTTAAACTGTGAGTGATGTGCAGAAGAAAAATAAAATTTGGCTTTTAAGGTTTAGAGAAACTGTTTTGTCACACATCCAGACCTCTTTTTTTTTCACATTTTGCTTTGAATTCATGTAAATGTGGAGAATTTTAAATTCAATAAAATGGCACCTTTTTTTTCCATTTTCTGACTCTAAATTTCCAGACTTGTATATAATATATCTAAAGATTGGCACTTCTGAGAACTAAAGGACTATGTCTCCATTTAAAATGTTGTAAATTAAAAATGGAAGGAAAAACATATCAACCGAAGATCAATCTGACAAATTTAGCTCCTGTAAAGGCTAAATCACATATCCAAGTCTTGATGATAAATCATTAGAGTCTGCTGGTTGTACAAGATCAGTAGTGAGCCATCTGGCTTATTCTGTTTATATCAGTGTAATGAGTGTTATTCCAAGTTTTTGATATTTCCCACAGCTCATAAGTAACGAGGCTACTGGCAGTGAAGCTGCATCATAACCTAATTTCTGGGGGAGATCTCATTTGATTTTTGTTTGTTTTCCATAGCAAATCAAAGTTTGAATGCCGCTTTAAAAAAAGAAAAAAAGAATTTCACTGAATTAGGAAAGCCGATGGTCGCCAATGTTTAAGTATAGCATTTGCTATATTTATCTCTTTGCTCCATTGAACATTTGTGTTCTCCTCCTTCCACCTGTTTTGGGGGTAGGAGGATCAAGACAACAATCATCCCTACCTAATTTTCCTCCCCCAACTTCCTTTCCAGCAGAAAGTTCTTTAAGGGGAACAAAGGAACTCTGCCCTTGCCCAAATTGGCTGGAAAGAGGAACCGACACTTGCTGGGGGAAGAGAGGCATCACTACTGTCTCCTGACTCTTCAGTTCCCACGCTCTGCTTCCTGGTTCCCCACTTCACCCCAGCTCCATGCCTCTCTTAACCTGGGACAGTCTAAGGCCAGTTGGACCTGCAGGTACTGGCTGGTCCTTCTCTTGAAACAATGGTGTTTTAAACGCTGAAATTAAAAATTCAAACCACAGACTCGACCTTTAACTACTTTATAAATCCCCCTTCCATCTCCCCTGTTTCTCAAACACATGGGAAGCCTCCTGAAAGTAATACTTCACTCCCCAACACTGGTTCCCCAACTTTAGCTCCATCCAGATCCCCTGGAGGACTTGCTAAAGCACAGGTTGCCGGGTCTGGGACAAGACCTTAGAATTTGCACAAATACAAACAAATTCTCAGGGGATGCCGGTGCTAGACAGTGCTGCAGGTCCAGTGACCCACGCAGAGAACCACCAGCCTAGACACGAATGATTGCTAGAGAGAGAAAGCCCAGGGAGTTGTGATGTCAGGGAAGACCAGCTCCAGCTGCTGTGCAGCTCAGGGAGAGCATTCTCTAATACAGGAGGTGGTGTGCTGGGCACAAACATAAGAAGTCTGAGCAGACCCGCTGCTTGGGTTATTTCCCTTCTCTGCTGGCCCTCAAGATACTCAGAGTAAAAGTATCAAGAAAAGGAAAGGGGAAATACGGAAGTAAATATGATGATCTTTTAGCTAATCAGTTCTTTAGATTCTCAATTGCATCTTGGCTCTATTTCCATTTTCTCTTTTAAAGTGCCCATAGCGTGGTCTGCAACAGACAGTGGAATCAGACAGATTTGGGGTTAAGTCCTGCTTTATTTGCTGCTCGTCCACCTGAGTCAGATCCCTCCCAACCCCCACCCCTCTCTGATACTGGGGATTAAACCCAGGGATATTCTACCTCTGAGCTATACTCCTCCACCCTTGTTTTATTTTTGTTTGTTTGTTTTAAAACAGGGTCTCACTAGGTTGCTAAGTTGCTGAGGCTGGTCTCCATCCTACAATCCTCCTGTCTCAGCCTCCCAAGTACTGAGATTACAGGCATGCGCCACCACGCCTGGCCATCAGCTTTCTCCTACTGTAACAAATATTTGAGATGAATCAACTTGTAGAAGATGAGGTTTATTTTGGCTCAGTTTCAGAGGTTTGCATCGATGACTGGCCCCGTTGCTATGGGTCTGGGGCGGCACAGTATGTCATGGTGGGAGCTCATGGGAAAGGCCCATTCACCCCACGGTTGGGTGCAAAAGAGAGAGAACAGGTTGCACAACCCTCATTGAGAGTACGCCCCCAGTAACCTAAAACTACCCCACAAGGCCCCACCTCTTAAAGGTTTCTAGCACCAGGCTGAGGACCAAGCCTTTAACACATGGACCTTTATGGTTCCCAGATCCAAACTATAGCACCTCCATAACCCTTTGCCCTCATATTTTCCCCAAAATGAAAATGGGAAAAACAACAGAAGCTGGCCACCAACCATGTTGCTATGTGGAGTGAATTTCATTCTGCATGTCCATTGACCAGCACTTACACAACAAATGTTAGCTTTTATCAAGAATGCTGGTATCTTTTCATTTTCCCATGAGAATATTCAATATGTTCAATATCACGCTACCTACTTGAAACAAGAGGTTGAGTAATTAATTCAACCAATAAATATTAAGTCGCACACCTGTAATCCCAGTACTTGGGAGGCTGAGACAGGAGGATCGCAGGTTCATGGCCAGTCTCAGCAACTTAGTGAGGCCCTCCCCAACTCAGTGGGACCCTGTTTCAAAAAAAAAAACTAAATAAATAAAAATAGGGCTGGGGGTATACTCAGAAGTAGAATACCCCTAGGTTCAATTCCCAGTACCACACACAAAAAATTACTGTTATTATTATCAAGTAGCTACTATGTGTCAAATATATAATACCTTCCAAATATATTGACATTATATTCTGTAAAGAGAAAATGTTCGATATAAAAACATTTTGATTTGGAAAACTTTGACTTTATATCAACTTACATTTAAGATAACTACTTGCCTCCAAAATTGGCTAACTAAGGAACTGAGAGGAGGTGTTTACTAACCACAATTTTGTTTGGACAGAGACTAAAATAATACAATGGTGAAGAGGTGGGGGGGTAGGAGCAATTTTACAGATACCTTGACCTGATATTATTCAGGGCATATTTTAGACCATCCTAGAGACCACAGCCCACTTTTCCTGAAAATCATTATTTTCTTTATGTGACAAAACAACAGAGAACAAACTTGGGCACCCTATTTTCAGTTCACGATGATCTCATCTCTAACTCATCCTGTCAGTCGGCCGCTTAGTGACCAGTCAGTAACAAATAGGAGCAGCATCAATCTTTCAGTTCTTCCTGGTCCCCCAGGTAGATGTCGCCAGGTCACCCTTGTACCAAATGACCACCCAAGTCTATACATACTGAACAGGTGAATGTAGCAAATATTGATGGTTCTTGATCTTATCTTTTGTTTGGCCTTTCCTCCTTCCTTCTCCCAGGTATTCCCTTCTCCAAGGAAGGGATCAGAACCACAGAAACTTAGGAGCTGGGTGGAGGTTTTAGAGAAATCTAATTGAACCCGTAATTTTACCAGGAAAAAAAAAAACTGAGGCCATGAAGTTTGAGCACTCTGCCCAAAGCCAAGTGATCTTCAGAACAGCAGTCACAGATGTCTTCCAGCCCCATGCGGCACACTTTCCCACACCACTGGCCTTCACGTTTTGCTTTCTTTTCTTTTTTCTCCCCCCACCCCGCCCCCGCTGGGGACTAAACTCAGGGGCATTCTATGTCCAAGCTACACCCCCAGTCCAATTTTATTTTCATTTGGAAACAGGGTCTCCCTAAGTTATTGAGATCCTTGCCAAGTTGCTGAGGCTGGCCTTAAACCTGCAATCCTCCTGTCTCTGCCTCCTAAGTACTGGGATTATAGGCATGTGCCACCATGCCCAGCTCACATTTTGCTTTCTTAAAAGGAACTTCTGGGGGGAAAAATCATTATCAGGTGTTATGGAGAAAGACCCCTGAGCTTTAACAACACTTGCCTCCCACCGCTAGTCAACAGTAATCGTTGTTGATGGTAAAAATTGTTACCTTTGGGGCATTAGCAGGTGTCCAAGAGCTGAGGAAGCCACCAGACTTTAAGAAAAAAAAAAAGAACTCGCAGAAATAAAAGATTTGACTCCCTAATAAAAGAGCGCATTATTCAAAATCCTCTGTAAAATCAGATGTTAGAGATTCTGCTTTGGGATAGCTAATCTTTGCCTTTAATTCTCTCTAAAGCATCATGCAAAACCATAGTGCTCCAAAGTTTTAGCTGAACTGAAGACTTTTAAAATCTGAGCTTCTCTACCTAGAGAACACCATTATTTTATACTTCCAAACGGCCTGATGTGTTTGTCACTTTGCTGATGTAGTTGTGTTTGTTTTTCCTTCCAAACTGTCTGCCATCTAGACCTGTGGCTTCTGCAATGAAGGGGCATTTGGAGTGAATGTGACAGCCGCCGGCCGGCCGGGGCGTTTGCCCCATTCTGTTTGCAGCACTTCGGTGGAGTCCCTGCCCACACCCGCTCTCCTGCAGCTGCCTGACGTTTGCGGTCCGCTCAGGTTTATCACCTCTCAAGTTCTCCCTGGCTCTCCCCTCAACCTCCTCACGACCTCTTCTGGCCGCAGACCGGCAAGGGACTTTCACCCTCCCCTGGCCCGGGCGCGAGCCAGCATCCCCTGGACCTGGGCGCACGCTTGCCAGCCCCGGCCTCCCCCCGCACCCCCGGCCCCCGAGTCCGGACAGGGGAGCCGCGAGGTAACGCCTTCTTGCTGGACCGGTTCTTTTCTCTTCCGTTACAACCCCTTCCTTACCTGTGCTAAAGACAGGCGGCCTTGTTCCCAACAAACCAACCACAAACGAAGGGGAAAAAAAAAGTTCTGCCCTGAGACGCACACAGCGCCAAAGATGACCAGGTCACAGGAGAGGACACTGCTGGTCAGGCTGACCCGCATCTTTGGACAGTCCCAGGCCCCGGGCGCAGCCGCTGCCCGCATCACGCTTGCTGGGGCTAGCAGGGTGGGCAGGGGCTGCCAAGGGACGAGCCAGCCCAGGGACAGCGCAGAGCCACCTGGGCCGGAGGACAAGAGGGGGACCCGCAGGGCAGAATGTGTCCAACTGACCCGGGAGCGGGGCTAAACGCACCCGCGCGCCCAGAGCGTGGGACAGGACCAGATCGTAGTCACTAAGGATGTCGTGGAGGGGACCGTCCCTTCCCTTCTCTTCCCGCACCGCCAGGTCTGAATATACACGCACTCACACCACAAACACAAACTCATCCACTCTGCCCCACTTGTGCTGGAGGGCAGGGACAGGGATGCGGTGCCCCGCCTAGGGTACCTGTCGACCCTGCAGCCCAGCGGTCCCCCGCCTGGCCGCCGACAGCCCGACGCGCGGGAGGAAGAAGGCGCACCCGGCGGCCGCACGGATGGATGCTCGCGGGGAGCATCCTGGGGTCACACCTGGGGAGCGTCGGGGCGGTCGCTGCACCAGAAGTCCCCGGCGCGCCCCCTCTTCCGTTGGGCACAACTTTGCGCAGCCGGCGCCTCCCTCGCGCCTGCCGCCCTTCCTTACCCAGATACTGCCGCAGGTCGAGCAGGAAGCGAGGGGGTCCCCCGCTGAGCTGGTAGAAGAGGGAGCCCAGGCAGAAGACCAGCAGGGTGCCCATGCAGAAACCGTAGTCCCGGAGGGAGAAGCGCAGGAAAGGCAGCAGGGAGACCCGGCGCTTCCAGCCGCCCGGGCCCGCCGGGGCGCCCCCCGCCGGGGCCCCATGAGGCCAGGCATCCGCGCCGCCGCCGGGATGCTGCTGCTGCTGCTGCTGCTGCTGCTTCTTCATCGCCGGCTCCGCCGCCTCGCACAGCCGGCCCGGGCCAGGAAAAGGTCACCCATCCGCCGCGAGCAGGAGAGCGCGGCCGGCCGGCTGCACATGGGGAGGGCCGCGCCGAGGCAGCCGCGTGGGGGCGGGGAGGGGCCGAAGTTGCCGGGCTCAGGAGACTTTCCTCGGCATGGTCCCCGCCGCCGCCGCGGCCCGAGCGGCCGAGGTGCCCGGCCCGGCTGGGGGCGCCGCCCGCGCCCGCCCGGCGCCCGCTAGCGCCCCCGCGCCCCGCGCCCCGCCGCGCCCCGGGCTCGCTCGCGGCCGCCGAGGCTCGCCTCCAGCGCCAGCGTGGACCCCCGGCTTTGTGTGTGTCGCTCTCGGCGTGTTTTGTCCCGGCTCAGGCTCCTCCAGAAAACGGCAGGGAGGAACGGGAGGCGGACACCGTGCCCACGCTCCACCTCCTCGACAGGGGTTTCCTCCTTCTCCTCCCCTTTCTCCCTCCGGCGCTCCGCAGCCCGCTCTCCTCTGCCCTCCCTCTCTCCGCCCGGGTCCCCGCGTTCCGCTCGGGTGTCACGTTACTGCTTCTGCTGGGGCGGGGTGGGGGCGATTATCCACAACAAGGAAGAAAGTTTCTGGGTTTTTTTTTTTCTTCCCCCTTTCTCTACAATCTGGCCTCGGTTCCTGCGCCACCAGCGACCTCTTGGGGCCCTCTGACTTCCCTCTCGTAAACAGTCGCCGGCAGGAAGAAGCACGACTGATTTTACTATATTTGTGTTTTCATTTCAGAAACTTGATTCTCCTTCCATATCCCCTGCGAGCTGCTGACCGACCGAGGGCCGATGCGGGGAACGAGGATATAGGTTCAAGACTTAGCCGAGATGGTAAAAGAGCTTGCGGGGTGAGTTATAATTAAACACGCCCCACAGGGCCAGGCTCGGTGCCCGGACTCCCCGGGAGAGGAGCGGAGGTGGTTTTCTTCCTGCTCTTCCTGGTCCTGCAGCGGAGCGACCAGAGAGGCCAGGGGGCTGCACTGCCCACGCAAGGAAGCAGATACGAAAGGGAACGAGCCCTGTGTTCCCTGAGGGTCCTGTTTCATTGCTGTCTGGCTTCCCTCTCCAGGGAAACTTCTGGAACTGAAAGAACCTGCTGAGCATCGCAGACACAGATCCCCTAATGGTCTGGGTGATTCACGGAAGGGCTGCTCTCGTCAGCCACACTCTAAGTAAACATAATTTATCACTACCTAAGAAGCGGTGCCACCTGAGGCTTGTCCGAGGTGCCCAGGGTCACAGAGCTACTGGGAGTTGGGATGGGAGCCCTATCAAATCAAATCTCTGACCCTCAATCCCACTCCACTAACCACTGCAAGGTGCTGTCTCCCGGCCAGGGCCCTCTTCCTCTTTTGCATGGGGACCGAAGAATGAGACAGGACCCGTCAGCCCAGGACACACTGAGAAACAGAAATCTCAATTTCTTTGGCTCCCAACTCACTCTATATCCTCCAATAACATACAACCAGATTAAAGGAAGAACCAGGAGCCAAGAACCTCGATAATTCCAGGACTGTACTCCAAAAACCTTTATAAAGTTGGATATGTAGAAAATTAGGGACTAGGATCCTGAGATCAAGAATTTACGATTAAAGAGTAGCATAGTTTAATCATAATCTGCATATGAGCATCCCTGGTTCATGATTTGGAACATGGGTGAAGAAGACACATAGATCATAAACTTGACAGAGGTATAAATGAGGTGGGCAGCGGCTCACAGACTCAGTGGTACACATATGCAGATCTCCCTGTTCTCTGTCCTGGCCCACTTTCTAAGGCATAGGAAGATGCTTTGGGGCCCCCAAAAGAGAGTCATAGAAAACTCCTCTCTCGCCGGGCATGGTGGCACACGCTTGTAATCCCAGTACTTGGGAGGCTGACACCGGAGGATCCGGGTTCCTGGCCAGCCTCAGCTACTTAGTGAGGCCCTCCGCAACTTCATGAGACCAGGGGATAAAAAATAGGGCCGGGGGTGTAGCTCAGAGGTAGAATGCCCCCGGGGTTCAATCCCCAGTACCACAAAAAAAAAATAAAGAAAACTCCTCCCTCACAGAAAACCCCAAATAGAGTGTTAAATGTTTGTTTAACACTTATTTCATGAATCACATTTATCTGGATTAATGTACACATTTTAGAAATGCTAATGCCTCTGAGAGAATTAAACCGATCAGTCATTGCCCATTAATGTGAATTACTGCAATCACTACAATGAGTAGCTCAGAATACACTCCCAATTTATAATTTCTGAGTTAATGAAGAGAGACTAGGAGATGGGTGGTACGGAGCAATTATTTTATGTTTTGGAGACCACCTTTGACAAACTGGACTTGTACCCGAGGCCTGGTCCTATAATTTGAATGCCCACTGGATGTGAAATAGTGTGCGAGACTCTCTGTGTTCACAGGTTCCGCCCCAAGCTTCTAGAGACTTCTCTCAGCATGCTCTGAGAAAGTGCCCAATTCTTTCTCCTAAGGAAAGGAATCTGAGGAACAGGGAGACAGAGCAGGAAGAAAGGAAACAACATCTGAGAAAAATAAGTAAATGTGGAAATAAAAGTTTAAAAATAGAAAAAAGTTATGAGGACAGTACAAGGGGGCAAAGTCCAGCTTAGAAGAAACAGATATGACAGGAAGAATTTTAAGGGAAAAACAGGTCAGTTTTTAAGAGCTTGTGTTAGTGGACTAGCCGCCTAAAAAAACTCATAGAAGAAAAAGAAAAGATATCAAGATACAAAGAAGTTTCACATGAAAAAAAGAATACTTTGTATTTTCACCCAACAAAAACTTAGATGTTTGGGTAAAATTTTGTTCTCTGAAGTCTCATAAAAGTCCCTTAAATTTTTTTAACATTTAAAATACTTATACTAATAAATAGTGTCTTTATTTGAACCAGATAATAAATCTAAGTATAGGAATTTGTGAACAATTTTTATTACTAATCTTATAATTTTATATACTTTATTCAACACTTTAACCTGTGTCCAATATCTTAGGCTTCTCAGTTCCTTCTCTTTACAGTGGCTTTTCTTCTTTCTCACCTAAGCCCCTCATTTCTGTCCCCAGAGACTCATTGGTGATAAATTACATCTCCTCCAAAGCTTCTTTTGCAGCCATCCCACCCTTCAATCTATATCCTTCTGCTTAGCTTCTCTAGTACCCTCACCCCAGCAACTTTTCAGCTTTTTCAAGAACCCTCAACTCTTTTATCCTTCACTCAACATATCGTGTGTGTTCACTTCCTTCTTTATCCAATGTTGATCCCTGAGCTGTCATTCTGATCCCTTCTTGCAAGCACCCCTCCTTTCCCTGGTTTGTCTCACCCTACAGCACTTGCCTGGAAAAACTCAGGCTCTGTTAAACCCAACCATGTAACTGGACTAAACTGTACAAAAACACACAGCATTGCCAACGGGCTTCTCTTTAAATTAGAAAGCACAAATTTCCACTGGACGCACACCATTGCTGTCCACAATCCCACTCTGTGAAATGACTATTTCATAGCCTTTCTCGCTTCAGAGCTCGCCATCTCCACCCTCTACGTTCTTAGCTAATGTCCTTGGCCTCATCCTTTATTGAGAAAATAGCAGCAGCAGGACAGGCGCTCCCTCATTTCCCCACCATTCTCTGCCTTTCTTCCAGTCCCATTGTGTCCTCGGATCAGTGGAGGCCAACTCTGCCACTTAGGACTTCAACTCTGTTTCTACCTGACACCAGCCTCAAACCCCAGCCTCCCCAGCCCTCTGAGTCTCTATAAAAAAATGGCACTATCCAGGCATGGTGGCTCATGCCGGTGATCCCAGTACTTGGGAGGCTGAGACAGGAGGATCGCAGGTTCGAGGACAGCTTCAGCAATGTACTGGTAGCCTGTTTCAAAATAAAAATATTTTTAAAAGGACTGGGGGTGTAGCTCTGAGGTAAAATGCTCCTGGGTTTAATCCCCAGTACAAAAAAAAAAAGAAAATGAAAGAAAAAGATTGTTACTATCAAGACCATTTGAGCCCAAAGCTCAAATGTCTTCCTTTGTTTTTCTGTATATCTCCCCAGAATCTGACCTCTTCACTACCACCAACTCCTTCACCTGGATGGTTGCTATAGCTTCCTACATCAGTTATGCATATAACCAAAACCCCGCAATGACAGTGGCTTAGACAAGATGGAAGTTTATTTCTCCCTCATGTGAAATAAGTCCACAGCTGTTGTGGTATTGCCAGGCCTGCATTAGGAATCTATCTGTGCTTCCTGACCACCATCCTCAACGTATCACTTCCATTTTAAAGGCCACCTTATAATCCAAGATGGCCACTGGAGCTCCAGCTATTATGTTTATATCCCAGGCTGGCAACAAAAGGAGGAAGAAAAAGAAAAGTCTGCCTCCCAACAGAATAGGCTCTTCTGAAGCAGCATTCCAAAAAGTGCTACAAAGCTGTCTTCTTAGAGTTCATTAGAAGTATGGTTTGGATTTAGAATGTCACACTGACCTCATGTCCTAGACAAGGCAGCCATGTTGAAGGTGGGACATGGTTGCTAGGGAGGAATCCCTGGGGGTGTGGCCTTTGGGATGCTCCATATATGTCCCTCCTCTGCTAGGGCTTGCTCTCTCTGCTTTCTGCCTCCATGATGTGAGAACAGAATCCTTTCACTCATGTTCTCTCTGCTTCCCCGTCACCACGCCCTGAGCGCGGCTGACTTCACCAGGCCTAAGGTGGACCAAAACCTCTGAAATCTCCAAAACTGTGAGCAAATAAATCTTGCTTCCTCTAAGTTGTGGTTATCAGGTATTTTGAGTCACAGTAGTGAGAATGCTGACTGAAACAACTGGCCAGAACTATGTGTAAGCAGGGAGGGGGCTAGGAAATTTAGATTTTAGCTGGACACACACACAAAGAATGGAAGGAAGGAAAGAAAGGAAAAAGAAGATAATTGGGTTCTATCACTACAGTAAGTAGGGGCAGATGACTCTTAAGTAGCTTCCAACAGTCTCTTGTTCCTCCTAACCAATCTTACTTGCTCATGGCCTTTAGCTCCATGTTCTGTCTTCCTCAGAGCAGCCAAAATATAACTTCTCTCTTCATGGCTCACAAGGCACTCAGAGTAAAAGCTGACCTCCTACAGTGATCTACAAGGTCCCAGGCCATCTGGCCCCATTGTCTCTTCTACTTCATCTCATCACCTTTCCCTGCTCACCTTGGTCCATCCTTGTTCATCAGACAAACCAAATACCTGTCTCTATGGAGACCTGGGCATCTGTGGTTCCCTCCACCTAGTAAGTTCTTTCCCACCACACAGCTTGCCTGTGACTACCTTCCAGTTCTGTTCAATGTTACTTTATCAGCAGAATCTTCTCTGATAATGTCCCTCCATCCCTTATCTCCTTGACCTTTGGTATTTCCTTGATAGAAATTCCCATAATCTGAAAGGTAATTTCATTTGTTGCGTATCTCTCTCCCTGCTAGAAAACAAGCATGAAACAGTGATTTTATCTCATTTGCTCACTGCTATATACCCAGCACCTAGAAGAGTGTTGGCATGTAAAAACCACTCACTAGATATTTGTCAAATGGAAAAGTCCATTTTTTAATAAGAAAGATCTGAAGTTCAGTGGGTCAAATGTCATTACTCCATTATCCAACTGGAGATGAGAGGCAGGGGGGTCATGGAGACCAGGACCTCATCCTTCTAGAACATTCAAGTGATCATCAACGAAATGTTTGAGGTTAAAATTACATTTGCTGAATGAATGAGGCTCTGACCACCCCCATGACCCCTGGGCTAGTTTGCAGCTCAGCCAGCCCCTGTGGTCACGAATGCCTCATGGAATCATAAAAGGAAGACGATTCCATGGGGCTTTGCCTGGAGTCACCATTGACTTTGGCAGAAGCACCAGTTACCTTTAGGGCTGTTGCTCCCTTCAGGGATTGGGGGAGTCAGCCTCTTGCAGAGTCAAGCTCTCTGAGCTGTGACTTTGGAAGACTACTAGGGTTGTGTTGAGATCCTCATCTTGTTTTGTTCCCTTGCAAGTAGGGCTGTTCCAGGGAAGTGTTTGAGTTGGAATGGCTGTGTGGCAATAATGGTAAACCGTAAGGCAGCCCAACCCGGTTCTCTGCCTTGGGATTGAGTGTAAGGTTTCAGTAACAGGATTAAAGCCTGGCTGCTTTCCAGTTGGTCTTGGGCTCCCCAGTGTGCAGCGTAGCCTTGAGCACATAGCAACACATGCCAAGAATAAGAGGGGCTCTTCCTGGGTCCCTGTGACTCTTCCCCCATCTTGCAGAGACAAGGCACAAACACAAGCAATCAAGCAAACAAAACACTAAGCCAAAGGGTCTTTAACATCTCCAAGGTATTGTAATTAATAATACTAGCTAAACTATGTTAGCATTGCCATTTTCCTAGCATGTTCTACTTACTGTACATATGTTAAGTCTTTAATCCTCACCACCATCTCAAGCTATAATAAGTACTATTATTTCCCCCCATTTTAGAGATCAACTGAATGACAGATCATCTATTCTAGGAAGGCTGCCCAGAAGAGGTGGTCCTGGATTGAAGGATAGGCAGAGATTTACAGCTGGCCAGTAGCCCAGGGCATACCAAGTAATGAGAATTGATTCTAAAGGATGCAAAGATGAGAAAAAGATATGTTTGATGGACAATGGGGAGCCTGCCTGGAGAAGGAAGGTAGAGATTTTTGCAGCTCTGTCACTGCTAAGGAAGCAATTGGACTTTCAGAGATTTTTTTAGAGATTTTTTAGAGATCCCCCCCTTTTTTTTTGTGCCAGGCCCTTAGCTCTTAGCTCTTAGGCAATGATGTGATTTGTCTCCCAAAGGTTAGTGTTAGAAGCTTGGTTCCCACCATGGTGGTATTAAGAGGTCGTGGAACCCTCAGTAGGTGGGGCTTAGTACAAGGTAATTATGTCTTTGGAGGCACTGCCCTTGAAAGAGATTGATGCTGGTTTTATGGAATGAGCTAATTCCTGTGGGAGTGGGTTATTATGAAAGAGTGCTTCTGAGCCCTGAATTGCTCTGCCTTCCTGTCTTACCTTATTCACACTCCCACCAGGATGCCATCTGTCATGATGTGATGTAATCAGGAGGTCTTGACCAGAGATGAACCAATGGGGCTTCGAAACAGTGAGCTAAATAAACCTTTTTTCTTTATTAACTACCAGCCTGTTATTTTGCTATAGCAACAGAAAATGGACTACTACAGCGAATGTTTAGTAGAATTCTTGATCTATTTTAATTAAATGGATGCTGTAGAGAAAACAAGATCCATATAGGGAGGACACAAAAGACACATGATTTAAATTTTTGCAGAAAGATATTTCTTACTCACAAAGGAACAGTTAAGTGCAGACACTGTTTTATAGTCCTAACACAGACAGTACAAGTCTAATTGTTATAATTAATTTACTGCTATATTCTGGCTCTGAGAAAAAGAAAGGCCCACAACAGGTATTTTTCTTCTAGAGTGAATTTTCTTTAAAGGTCTGGTTTAGTCTTGTCTAGATAAATTAATTTGTAAAGTAATTGAAGAAATAATTTTTAGGAAAGAAAACCCTTTTTAATATGTCCAAGTATTTAATGTCTTACCTTAGTGATAAGAATTATATCACTTTAACAGTGCAGGTTACTATTTGGGCCATATTTTTTAAATCTCTTGGCAATACAAATTAATACACCAGCTTTAGGATGTATTGTTTAGCTGCCTTGCTGGTTCCACCACATTCATAAGAGGTTCTAAACTGAATCTAATTTTTTGCTTTAGTGTTTCTAATAAAAATTCTTATAGACTCTTAATCTCTGTTCATATAAAGTAAATGTATTCCTTTAAATCATGTAGTAAATAAATATTTAGCGCTATTAGGTGGCTACCACTATGCTAAAGAGAAAAATGTGAGATAAACTCTTCAGCCTTTAAGAAAGTCACAGGTTTTCCAGGGAGACAAGATTGCCATAAGTAAAGAAATTTGACAATAATGCAAGGTAGCATATAAATTAAATGCTACATTGTTTGTTTCATACTATAAATACTAAAGTCATTCAGATCTTTAGAGATGTCCAATATTCAATTTGTTTACAAAAGGGACCATTTTTATTCAATTTTAAAATTTGTGCTACAATCTTTTCTTGAGAATGAAGGTGATTTTTCAATTTGAGAGTAATGTTTCAAATAAATCTTTAGGTCCAGTACTTGGGAGGCTGAAACAGGAGGATCACAGGTTGGAGGCCAGCACATTGTAACTTAGTAAAACCCTGTTTCGAAATAAAAAATAAAATAGGGCTGGGGATGTAGTTCAGAGGGAGAATGCCCCAGGGTTCAATCCCCAGTACCATTACTTAATTATTTAATTATAAATAAATAAATAAAATAAGTTTTGAGACTGTGTCTTGCTATGTAGCCCAGGCTGGCCTCAAATTCTTGGGCTCAAATGACCCTCCTGTCTCAGCCTCCCAAATGCTGGGACTACAAGCATGTACCACTGTGCCTGGATAAAATATGTTGAATAAAGTAAATAAGGAAATTGGTAGTAATTTTTGGCCCAGGAGTGGTGTGACTCTGAAGTTGCAATAAAGGTCTCCTTGTGTGGTGTTTGCATCAACTGTATTGATGTACATTACTGGTCAGAGAGAAGCCGGTTATCTGACTGCAGTCTGGGGAAGTGGGAACTCACATGGGGCTTCTAAAGACTTGATTTCCAATAACTCATTGAGCAATTCTTTCTCCAGATGAACTGCATGTAGTGCAGTGTTATCGGTCTGCTAGGAAATATGCCTAGTGCCTTTCATGCAGCTAGATACAAATATCATGAGTTACAACATATTCATTTATCACAAGATTTTTCTTTGCTTTTATTTATTGCACCAGTGATTTGCTTGACTCATCTACCTTGCTTCAAAGGCATGAAGATAAAATAATTGGATGGGGGGTTTAAAAAAATTGATGCATATTAGCATTGTTCTCTCCAAATGGTGGAGCTTTGTTTCAGTCCCTAGGCCCTTGCTTCAAATAGGAAACTTTCTTTATTTCCTGTAACTGACCCCCCCCCCTTTTCCCCAGAGTCTGTTCCCTCTTGTAAAGGGAATTAGGGTGGAAGGAAGCTGAGCATGGTGGTACATGCCTGTAATCCCAGTACATGGGAGGCTGAGACAGGAGGATCATAGGTTCAAGGTCATTCTCAGCAACTTGGCAAGGCTCTCAGCAACTTAGCGAAACCCTGTTTCAAAACAAAAAATAAAATAGGACTGGGGGTATAGCTCAGAGGTAGAAAGCTCCTGGGCTCCATCCCTAGTACCACACACACACACACACACACACACACACACACACAACAATAAAAAAAAATAAAAGGGGTGGGAGGAATTACTCTAACTCAGAATCTTCTGGTTGGAAACAATCTCTTTTAGGTTACACTTAGTCACTTTGGGGTCACTATTCAGTCAAATTCAAGGTGCAGACTCACTATAAAGGCCCCCCTGTTCCTGCCTAAGGTGTCTCATTGCAGGGGAGGCATGAGAGGCTCGCAGACAGGTGAGGTATGGCTCCTCAGCCAGTCCCCGGATGCGCTGCTGACTTCCGCCCCTGCATCCATGGCTGGTGAAGCTCTTCATTACCCTCTGGTTCTCACTGCTGTGGCTCCTAGTTTAGAGTCATTTGCCCAACAATCTTTGCTGCAGAATCTCCCCAACCAACATGAAGTGACCACAGCTCCGAATAGGCCATCCTCCCTGCCCATCCCCTGCTTGAGAGGCCCCGGCAAATCCCTGCGTGGTGGTGTGTCTACTTGCCCAAGGCACACCTGGGGGCCATCTCAGGCCAGTTCTGCTTAGGATCCTACCTCAACCATGTCTAACCTCTGGCAAGTTGGCACAAGGTTAACCCAGTGATTCTCCAGGGGCCTTACTAAGTCCCCCATCGGTTCCAAGGAAGTGCAAACAGACCCCATCGTGATGGGAATGCCCTTGTCTTTGTCACATTGGGCTGTTATAATAAAAATACTGTATTGGTCAGGGTTCACTAGACTAACAGAATTCACAGAATGAGTATATGGAAAAAGGGATTTATCAGATCAGCTTACAATGTAGTCCCGAGTTCCGACTGAACGTGGAGAGTCAGAGGAACCAGTAGCTGGTTGAGCGGTCTAAGAGCTCTTCGGAGAAACGATGGTGAAGTTTCAGTTCGAAGGGCTGGAGGCCAACAATCTCAGACAAGAGCAGATGCATTTTCTTTGGAAAAAGTCGCGCATCCCTTTACGCGGCTTTCTCCTTCTTTTATCTAAGTCCTGCACCTATCAGAACCCTGCTGCCTACATTTAGGGCAGGACTTTCTGTTTAATCAGCTGTTTCATAAACCAATTATCTCATTGACACACCAAAGTCACATGATCTTGGGTGTGTCATGATCCGGTCAAGTTGACAAATTAGATTAACTATCACAAATACCATACATCAGAGGACCTCAACAACAAATATTTATTTCTCACAGTTCTGGATGCTGAGAAGTCCAAGTCTGGCAGATCCTGTGTCTGGTGAAGACCTGATTTCCTGGTTTGTATTCTTCAGCAAGAGAGAGAGGGGGGATATGAATATAAATGAATATGAATGAATGAGAATACTCTGGTCTCCTCTTCTTACAAGGGCATTAACCCCATTCATGGAGGCCCCATCATCATAACCTAATTACCTCTACGCCTCACCTCCGTATCCCATCACAGAGGAGACAATGATTTCAACATATGAGTCTGAGAGGGACATAAACATTCAGTCTACAGCAGCCCACAAATTATCTGGTCATTTGTAAACTCCCCTGTCCAGGATTTGGATCTGGAGCGGGCAGCCAAAACCAATGTTTATCACAACTTTTTTGTTTCTTTCTCTGTCCTCCAGTTCAGACTCCATTAACCTAAAGTGCTTTCTTTGTCAGTATCGACAAAAGAGCTACAGAGAAAGAAAGCAGAAGACCAGGAAAATCATTCAAGGAAGCAGTTCAAACTCTATCATCTTTATTATGCACCTGTAGGCCTTTTGTTTCTGGATTTCTTTTAGTGTTGGCAGTTCCTTGAAGGGAATGTATCTTCATCTTTTGAAGATTGATTTGATTTTTTAGAGACAGCCCAAATTGCTTCATGGCAAATCTGTTGGATAAACAAGATGAGCTATGTGGGCAATTGACTAAGGCACTAATAGAAGAGAGGAAGCTGCAAAAGGAAAAGAGACAGCTGGAGCTCATGGCAACTAACCCAGTGACTGGAGAGTGAGAACTCACTCCCCAGAGAAAGGCACTGACCACGCTTAGGCATCTGATGAACTCTTAGAGGGCCCGCCTCCCAACACAGCCACAATGGTAACCAAGTTTCAACATGAGTTCAGAGGGATCAAACCACATTCAAGCCATAGCAGAAAGGAATTGGAGAGTTGCTCTGGTTTGGGGGCAGAAATGCACCGAAAATGCTCCAGGGCCTTCAGTTTATGCCCTTTCCTGAACAGTCTCCCAAAAGCATTGCCGGCCAGGGAATGCGGTCCAGAGGTACATTTAGATGGGAGAACAATAAAAGCCAAGCACTTAAACCTATATATATATGAGTACATATTAAGAACAAGTTAAAATTATGTTTTTAATTGTGTTATTACATGTATATAAACTCCTATGTAATAACACAATTAAAAAACAACCATAGCTTTTAACTTTTTGTGTGTCTGTGTGGTACTGGAGATTGGACCCAGGGGCAGTCTACCTTCGAGCTACACTCCCATCCCTATTTTATTTTTTATTTTGAAACAGAGTCTTGCTAAGTACCGAGGAGCTCACTAAATTGCCAAGGCTTCGAACCTGTGATCCTCCTGTCTCAGCTCTCAAGAACTGGGATTACAGTGCACCACCACTCCCAGCTTTAACTTATTCTTAATGATAAATGAATTTTAATTCAAAACTTGCACTTCACAACTGGTTCCTGAGACCAGCCAGTGAGATATTATTGGCCACCTAAAAGGCTTTGTTGGAAATTGTCTCAATATGGTCTCTATTTTTTTTTACAAAGTATAATAGACCATTGGTATTATCAGCTTGAAAAAAAAGTTTTTAAGCCAAATACTGTTTCTTTCATGTTACTTTTAGTTGCCTCTTCCTAAGCCATGTGTCTATAGAGTTGAATCTCTGACCAGCCTTAATTCCTCATTTCCAAGGCCCTTGTCGATTTTCAATGTCAAGCTAATGTTCTTCCTGTTTTAGAGGGCATTATCTGGTGTTAATGCATATGAGCTGAAATCGATGGAGAGGTGATATCCTTTTACCTTCCTTCCTAACAATGTCATTAGTCCTTGTTCAGTGGGCATGTCACATACCTTCCTGTCCTCCTAGGGAAAAATATTGCCCAAGCTTTTGCAAAGGACTTACTTTAAAATAACTTTTTGAAGAACAGCCAAATGCTGAACTATGAAGATGAGAGACTGTTCTCTAGCTTTTTGACTAAGTTTCCCAAGGTCATCTTAGTAGAAAATTTAAGAAGATATTAGAGTTTGAAGTACAATCTTCCAGCTCTGCAAATGAATAGCCTTCTGCCCCAAGGTCAATCACTTGACCTCTCTGTGCTTTAGTTTTCACTCTTGTCAAAAATAGACAATGAGGCTCTCACTCCTGGGCTCAAAGGGGTCTGGTTTGATGGAGAGGGAGACTTACCTGGCAGGGAAATTGCAACCAGCTGGCTGCTTCTCTATGGTACTTGCAGGGAAGTAATCCAAGAAATTACCTACTCAGGAAATTGGACTGCAGATCAATGGTAGCATAAACTTTTAACAAAGAACAGGCAATTTGGAGAGCGTGGAGAAGAGCATGAGTCTTGACCCAGAACTTATCTGAGGACAAATGTGATCTTCGGGGAGTACCTTGAGTGCACTCTAAAGTACATGGTTATTGTCATTACCCTGAGATAAAATACAGCACCCAGCATTCAGTGATGAGGAGGCACATTTTAAAAGTGTGGGTACATGTAAGTCAGAATACAAAAGATCATTTTTGTGATGAGGAAGCTAGAATCAAAATAAATCACACAGTCAGCAGCAATGGGTATTATTGTGAGTGGCAACACCAGAATTCAAATGCAAATCTTGCAAATCTACCTGTAGTATTTTTTTTCTACAATAAAGTGAATTTTATTTGGGCCACTGAGCGCCTTGAGAATCTGACAAATCTTTGAGCCCACCTTCCAGAAAAATGCATATATTATTCACACATCATTTCAGCCCATCCCTAGGCCTCCGAGGGGACCATTCACTCAGATTAAGAACCCCTGTACTGTGGCTTCTGGATATGTCTGAGTACATTTATCAAATGAGAATATGATTTTCACCCTTATGTCAGAAGGTAAGGGTCGATTTTATGGTGCTAAGGTGGTTCATAATACGTCTTTGCATATCATTGGAAATAATCTCTCTTTGCTCTGTTGTGATCTTTAAAGCATTCCTGAGATGCCAAAGGTGCTCAAGAATTGGAGCTACATTCAGGCACGCATTCAGCAGATGCTTTTCGAGGGCCCAAAGTGGCCCTGGCCCTGGACTGACAGTGGGGCCCGAGACAAGCCCTGCTCTTGTAAAATTACCCTCACTGTGAGGGGAGATGGACAATAAATAAACAAATAGATTACACAAGGTAGTTATGTCCCATCAAGAAACTAAGACAGAGTGATGTGACAGGGAGAGGCAACAGAGTGATGGCTTGAGAGAGAGAGAAAGAGCCTGCCAAGGGCTATGTGGACAAGGAAGGCTTCTCTGGGGAGTTGACATTTGAGATGTGACCTAAAGGATGAGGAATTGCCTGGGGGAAACTGGGGGCACAGTGCTTAATGCAGAGAACACAGCTTTTACGAAGACCGGAAAGTGGAAGTGAACATGGTGTGTGTCACCACTGGGAGAGGTGGCGTGAGAGGAGGCTGCAGAGGCGGGTGGCACCTGTGCTCATAGGGCCTTGAAAGCCAAAGTCAAGGCTTTGGGTTTTATTCCCTGTGAGAAAGGAAACACTGAAGAGGTTAGGCAGTTGACACGATCTGATTCGTATTTTCTAAAGATCACTTGGGCTGCTATATGGATTGAAGTATTGGGGGCAAAAGGGGCAGAAGCAAGATGAGTATTCCCACAAAAGACTGAAACTGCCTTTCCTCAGGGTTGTAATGATTAAGAGAGAGAAAAGCTAACAGATTTGGGATTTTTTTTTTATTTTTTTTGGTGGTTGAGGGCATAGGCCTGTCAATTGAAAGGATGCTGGGAAGTGAAAGGAAGAATTAAGCTGAGGATGATACCTAGGGTTTTGCCAAAGCAACTGGGATGGTGGTGAAGCTATATCGGGAGATGCAGAAGATGAGAGCTGGAGCAGATGTGGGTGAGGGGCAGGGGTGGACCAAGCAACCAGGAATTATGATCAGATTTGCTAATATGTGAGCTAGATATGTGAGTTTGGAGCTCCAAGGAAAGGTCATGACTAAAAACATCAATTCAGAAGTTCTTTCTGTGTCCTATAGAAAATCATATAATTAAAGAAAATTAAATAAGGAGGATAGAAGATGGCCCAGGACAAAGCTTTGGAGAAGTCCAACATTTAGAGGTCAAAGAGAAGAACTACAGCCAGCAAAAGCACCTTAAAAAGAGCAGGCAAGGAGGCAGGAGGCAAACCAGGAGAGCACTGGTCATGAAGCCAAGGGAACAAAAGAAGGGGACAATGATAGAAAATGCTTCTAAGATGCTGCAGCAGGGACTGCTAACAGTGCCCTGTACTCGATTTCTCCATTTTTTTTTTTTAGTCCTAGAAACTACTGAGTTCAAGCTGACACACAGCCACACATATAGGACTACATTTCCCAGGCTCCTTTGCAGCCAGATGTGATCATGTGGCTGTGTTCCAGCCAGTGAGTTATGAGAAAAAGAGACTTAGGCAATCTGCTAGACTTGGCCTTAAAATATTGGGTGTGCATTCCTCATTCTCTTTTCCTGGAATGTGGACGTGGCAGTGGCTCAGCCTCAATCATGTGCATAAGGAAAGTACTCAGAGGAATGTGAGAGAAACTGACGAAAGGAACAAACAAGGGTCCCTGAATGTTTCTATGGAGCAGAGCTGCCAATGTACTGTGGATTTCCTTGGACTCCCTTCTGAAAGAAAGAAACTAATTTGTCTCTAGAACTACTCTATTTGGGGGTTTCTTTTAGCATTGTAGCCTATCCCATAACTAATTCACATATCAGCAAAGATGATAGAGAAGCTACATGGAGCTGACTGGTAATTGATCATTTCAGAGGTATAACTGGGTTGGAAACATGCTAGGAGTGGATTGAAGAGCATTATGGTTATATACAGAATTTCCCCTGAAGAGCTCATGTATTAATGTTCAGAGTTGATAAGATTAAGCCATAAGGGTTGTAATCCCATCACTGTGGATTTACTGGGTAGTAACCTAGGCAAGTGGGGTATGCCTGGAGAAGGTGGGTCCCTGGGATTGTGGCCTTAGGGACTGTGTTTTGGTCTTTGAATCCCCTTGCTTGTTTGCTCTCACTCTTGCTTCCAGCCTCCATGATGTGAAAGCAGAGCCTTGCTCTCTCTCTCTCTCTGCTTCCTGCTGCCATGCCCTGAGCTCCACAGACCTGGCCTGACAAGGATTAAATCCTGAATTCTCCAAGAACTGTGAGCAAATAAATCTCCCTTCCTCTAAGTTGTGTGGTCAATTGTTTTGGATTATAGCAGTCAAAATGTTGACCAAGACAAAGAGCTAATACCTTCATTTGCTTTTTCATTCATTCAAAATATTTACTGAGTTTTTACTATGTACCATGCACTGTTCTAGGTTTTGGATATAGTAGAGAACAAGAGAGATAAGTCCTGTCCTCATGGAATTTGCATTCTTGTAGAGAAGTTAGAAAGTAAATGCATATATAGATTACGAATAAGAGGATAAATATGGAGACCAGGTAGTGGCAGGAGCCAAGAAGAAAATAAAGCTGAGGAAGTGGCTAGAAGGTGCTATTGTGGGTAGACAGATCAGGGGAGGAATTTCAGAGTGGGTTACTTCTGAGCTAAATTGAATAAATAAGGATTAAGGGGAAAGGTATGTTAAAATTCTGGGTAAGAATACACCAGGCAGAGGGAACTGAAAACACAGAACCCCCAAGGCAGGAATTCACTTGTTCAAGGAAAGTAATCTGAAAAAAAATTCCATTTAAATAATGCTTTATCTTTTTTGTATGTGTGGTACTGGATATTGAACGAGGGGCATAATACCTCTGAGCTACCCTCCCAGCCCTAATTTTTATTTTGAAACAGAGTCTTGCTAGGTTTACGATAATCTCATTACTTGCTGAGGCTATTCTTGAACCTGCGATCCTCCTGTGTCAGCCTCCCAAGTACTGATATGACAGGCATGCACCACCATGCCCAGATAAACAATGCTTTATTTCAATGGAGTGGTTTAAATTTTCAGACTGGAAAAATTCTTCTCAAATTCCTGTTTAATGAGTAATTTCACTTCCCTAGCAGCAAATAGAACAAAATCATAAGATGAAGGTTTACATTTCAAACCAATTCATTTATGAAAAAAAGATTTCTTTCTGTGCTGTGCTGTTCCTGCCATTCTCTTCCCATCTCACTGGTCTTTTTCCAGATGTAGTTCTGGCATCAGAACATACCTGTTTCCTCTCTCATTTCATCAGTGCCCTAAGTAGACAGCTTGCTGCTTGGAGTACTTAGTAGAAATTTTACTTTTAGAAACTAATCCATGTTAATGCATGTGTTCCTGATAAAACAGTTCCATTTTTACTGGCCTCCTGGAAGAATTGAAGGGAAAATTCCACTGGGGGGAGTTCCAAGTGGATCTGTGATAGAGATGCTTTGAAATGGGCAGGACTTTATGTTTTGTTTTGGTTTGGATACTGGGGGTTGAACCCAGAAGCATTCTACCTCTGAGCTAAGCCCCAAGCCCTTTTAATTTGTTTATTTTGAAACACAATCTCTCTAGATTGCTGAGAGTCTCGCTAAGTTGCTGAGGCTGATCTTGAACCTGTGATCCTCCAGTCTCACCCTCCCAAGTATTAAGATCACAGGTGTGAGCCACCACATATGACTTGGGCAGGACTTTTGATGGCTCTGTGGAATAAAAAGGAGTGGACATCAGGGCCATCCAGTGAGGCAGGCCCCAAGAGGGATTTCATCATAGCCTGGACATCACCAGCAATGACAGCTATAGGGGGCTGTCGTCTTTGAAAAATCTAATACCTATGAACTATTTTAATCACTCATGCAGGGGCTCATTGCAAAGTATAGTTTCCTCTCCCCATGTATGTCTCTTCTCATTTGCTTCCTCCCTCTCACCTGCAAAGGGAACTCCAAGCCCACGATGAAGCCCAAAACAAGCTTTAATTGAAGAAACCAACAACCTAAGTGGGAAACCCAAATTTTGGATTGATATATTCTAGTCAATCCCCATCTGCCTCCCCTGCCCCAAACCCACCACACACAGATAAGAGTAAGTAGCTCTGCAATGTATAAAAAATGCCCTGCAATTCTTTTTCTTCGTGGTGGGAATCATGTGAAAGAGAATAACCAAAATTCCAGTAGTTGGAGAGTATAAACCTATACTACAAAGAGCAAGGGTGTGTGTGTGTGTGGTCACATGATTTCTGTATTCCAGATATTAATAATTGAACATTTTTCAGTCATCCATGCTAGAGGAGGGACTGAATTATCTTTCTATATTCTGTATTTGAAAAATTATTATAAAATTGTCAGGTCAAGCCGGGCGTGGTGGCGCACGCTTGTAATCCCAGTACTTTGGGAGGCAAAGACCAGAGGATCCTGGTTCGCAGCCAGCCTCAGCTCTCTCTCTTTCTCTCTCTCTCTCTCTCTCTACCTACCTACCTAGTGAGGCCCTCTGCAACTTCGTGAGACCTGGTTTCAAAATAAAGTATGAAAAAAATAGGGCCGGGGGTGTAGCGCAGAGGTAGAACGCCCCTGGGTTCAAGCCCCGGTACTGCAAAAAAAAAAAAAAAAAGTCAGGTCAAGAGGTAGGTGATCAGCAGAGCATGTTGGTACATGCCTGTAATCCCAGTACTTGGGAGGCTGAGACAGGAGGATTGAAGGTTTGAGGACAGCCTCAGCAACATAGTAAGACTCTCAGCAACCTAGTGAGAACCTGTTTCAAAATAAAATATAAAGGCCAGGCGTGGTGGCGCACGCTTGTAATCCCAGTACTTGGGAGGCGTAGACCAGAGGATCAGGGTTCGCGGCCAACCTCAGCTACTTAGTGAGGCCCTCTGCAACTTCATGAGACCCGGTTTCAAAATAAAGTATAAAAAAATAGGGCTGAGGGTGTAGCTCGGAGGTAGAACGCCCCTGGGTTCCATCCCCGGTATCACAAAAAATAAAATAAAATAAAATATAAAATAGGGCAGGGGGTATAGCTCAGGGGTAGAATGCCCCTGGCTTCAATTCCTAGTATCAAAAAAAAAAAAAAGAAGTAGGTGATCAAAGGGTATGCAGCCAACATTTATAAGGAAAATAATATTATAGAGGTGTTTCAAGCAATTCATTAATAAAAATATCATGTCAATTTTCTGGATTTTATTACAATTGTGATATATATATATCAGCTTTATAAATTCATAGTTTGCTATAATTATTTTTGTCATTCTAAATCAATACTACTGTCATACTCAATTCTACATTTGTAATTTTGTATTTTTATCTTGAAGAAAGTCCCCCCCAAATTGTATTGATCTAAATTATTGTCTTCCTCATTTTCTTATTTCTCTTGTTACTCAGTTTAGATACCAGGGTTCAAGTCAGGCACAGTGATACACACCTGTAATTCCAGCTACTCGGGGAACTGAGGCAGGAGGATTGCAAGTTCAGGGACAACCTGGACAACTTCGCAAGACCTTTTCTCAAAATAAAAAAATGAAAACAGCTGGGGGTGTAGCTCAGTGGCAGAGCACCCCTGGGTTCAATGCCCAGTATCTCTCTCTCTCTCTCTCTCAAACACACACACACACATACACACACACACACACACACACACACACACACACAAATAAACAACCCCTCCCCCCAAAAAAACAGATTCCAGCATCCAACATCACCCCTCTCTCTTGCAAATACCTGTAACACCATCGGCATGTTCTCCACGTCCTAGTACATCTCCAGCCAGCTACACACCTGCTCTGCACCAGTACATAAGACTCTCTACTGGGCTGCAGGAAGATATAACCCAGGTGCTTAGACTCATGTTAGATTCAAATCCACCAGGTTTCAACGAGCTAAATATTGTTTAGCAATCCTCTCTAAACTTTCTGAATCCATTCTGACACTTCCTGCCTATGTTTCTCATTCTCTGAAAATAATTATGCCACAGTGTGAAGTTCTGTCTATTCAAACCTCCTATCGCTGCTCTTGCCCACGTCGTCTTTATTCTCAGTTGCTCCATATTTCACTGACGAAATAGGTCTGCTACCAGAGAGTTTATTTATTCCTCACCAATAAATTTCCAACTCATCCTCTCCTTTTCAAATGGATGAAGGGTCTTTGCTCCTATTAAAGACTAAACCCACCAGACATGTGGTGCACGCTTGCAATCCTAGTAATTGGGAGGCTGAGACAGGAGGACCACAGGTTCAGGGCCAGCATCAGCAACTTAGCGAGGTTCTCAGCAACTTAGTGAGACCCTGTTTCAAAATAAAAAAATAAAATAGGGCTGGGAGTGTAGCTCAGAGGTAGAATGCCCCTGGGTTCAATCCCTAGTACCACAAAACAAACAAACAAACTAACTAACTAACTAACTAACTAACCTCTCCATTTATAACCTTCCATTTATAACCTTCTCCTGCAAACATCACTCACTTTTCCTGCACCATCAATGTATTTTCTTCTCCTGGACAAACTTCATCACCATGTTAGTTCTGATTCTTTAATAGAGGGAGGGGAAAAGGAGACAAGAAACTGACAGACAGACAGAAACAAAGAGATTTCCTAAACTCCTATAACTATTTTTCCTAAACTCCCAGCTATTGCCCCACTTTTCCACTTCCCCACATGGAAAATCATCTCAAAGATGATCTATAGTCACTCAGTAGCCAAGTTCATCACACACATGTACCTACACACTCCCGCAAACCGGACTCCGTCTCATCATCCCCACCATTGTTATTCAAGGCCAAGCCACCATGGTCTCTTACCCTTAGCATTCAGTTCTTCAAATAGCAGTTAGATCAATATTTTAAAATGCAAATTATGTTACATCTCCTATGATTACTCCAATGGCTTTCTGTCATGACTACAAAAAATTAAACCCCCTTTCCTGGATCTATAAGGACTTCAGCGATCTGGTGTCTCTCTCTCCAATCATCTTCTGACTCTCTCCACTTCATTCACTGTGTGCTGTAGTTTGTACCTAGAATGTCCCCCAAAGCCTCATGTGTTAAAGGCTTGGTCCTGAGAGCAGTGCTGTTGGGAGGTGGTGGAACCTTTAAGAGGTGGGACCTGGTGGGAGGTCTGTAGGTCATTGGGGGCCTGTCCTTGAAGGGGACTGTGAGGCTCGATCTCTTCCTCTGTCTCTTTTCATTTCTTAACTGTGAGGTAAGCAGCTTTGCCCTGCTACATCCTCCTGCCATGATGCACTATCTCGCCACAGGCCCCAAAGCTACAAAACCAACTGATCACTGGAACCTCCAAAACGGTGAGCCAAAATAAACTTTTCCTTCTTATAAGTTAATCACCTCCTCAGGTATTGTTATAGTAACAGAAAGCTGACTATCATCATAAGGGAAAAGTTCATTCCCACCCCAAATTATCCTTCAGAAAATGGATAATTATTTTCCACAAAGTTGCTCCTGATGTGGGATTCTCTTGCAATGATGTTATTTAGGACAACAAAATATTTTGAGGAAGTCATATAGTTTAAAAACGGGCTCACTCGATGCTAGTTTGGAGTGCTAACAGAATAGATGGGAAGCCAAGGAATGATTTTCAGTTTGATATATGTATAATTTACATGCCATAAAATTTACCTGTTCTTATAGCTTGGATCTGGAATGTCCCCCCAAAACTCATGTGTAGAAATCTTGACCTAACTCACCTATTGTAGTCATGCAACCCATCATTACAATCATTGTAGACTAATTCCATCATTCCACAATGCTACTAATCCCTGTGGCCACCTGCACCAAGCAACCACTGATCTGCTTTCTGTCATTAAGTTTTGCTTTTGTAGATATGCAAATGGAATAATACATGTACTATCCTTTCTTGCTACTTTCGCTCAGGTAAGAGTGAGATTCATTCATGTCATTGCATATATTAGTAGTTTGTTTGGTTATTTATGTATTTTGTTACTGGGGGTTGAACTCAGGGGCATTCGGCCTCCGAGCTTCACTCCCACTTCTTTTTATTTTTTATTTTGAAACAGGATCTCACTAAGTTTCTGAATCTGGTCTCAAACCTGCAATCCTCCTGTCTCAGTCTCCCAAGTATGGGGATGACAGCTGTGAGCCACTACATCCAGCTGCTCATTTATTTTTTGTACTTCATATTTTTATTGTGGTAAACATAGTTGACATAAAATTTACATTCTAATTATTTTTAAGTGTATAATTCAGTGGTATTAAGTGAATTCACAACCCTGTGCAACCACCACCACTATGCATTTCCACAACTTTTCCATCTTCCAAAATGTAAACTCCCCTCAGTCCCTGGCAAAAACTATTTTACTTCCTGCTTCTGTGAACTTGCCTATTTTTACCTCAGATAAGTACAATCATATGGCATTTACCCTTTGGTGTCTGGCTTATTTCACTTAACCAAATGTCATCAAAATTCATCCACATTTGCAGTTTGAGATGTGGCTTAGTGGTAAAGTGCTTTTCTATATGTGCAAGACCCTGAATTCAATCCCCAACAACACACACATACACACAAAAAGCTTCATCCATGTTATAGTATGTATCAGAATTCCATTCCCTTTAAGGCTCCAGAATATTCCATTGTATGGAAATACCACATTCTATTTATCCATTCATCTGTTATTGGGCATCTGGGTTTTTTTTCTACCTTTTAGCAACTGAGAATAATGCTCTATGAATATTGGTGTAAAAATATCTGTTGAAGTCCCTGTTTTTAATTTTTGGGTGTATCCCTAGGAATAGAAAAGCTAACTCATATGGTAATTCCATGTTTAACATTGTGAGGAATTGCTATGTAGCTTTCTTTCATTTTTATTGTTGCTGTTCTAGTGGGTGTGTAAAGGTTCCTCATTATAGCTTGATTTGCATTTCCTTGAATATCCAGTGATATTGAACATCTTTCCTTATGTTTCCTTTGGCTTCTTATATCGCTTCTACTGTGAAGTATCTAAGTCTTTTGCCTGTTTTATAACTGAGGTTTTAGTCTTTTTATTTAATGGTAACAGTTCTACTTATATTTCTTTTTTCTAATATATGTTTTACAAATATTCTCTCACAGTCTATGATTTGTCTTTTCATTTTCTTAACCATGTTTTTTGATAAGCATCCATTTTAAACTTTAATACTATCCAATACATCACATTTTTCTTTTACAGTTCATGCTTTTTAAAGTCTTATAAAAAAAATCTTTGTCTAACCCTAAATCCAAATGCAAAGATTTTTTCTTTGTTTTCTTTTTAAAGTTATAACTTTAGCCTATTTGTCTAGGCCCATCATCCATTATGAATTAATTTTTGTCTATAGCATAAAGTAGTATTCATTGACCTCCTTAAAGATACACAGTTATTCTAGTTCTATTTATTGAAAGAAAAATGATCCTTTCCCCCATGGACCTACATTGACAAATTTATCATATATTTGTGCCTTTCTTTCTGAACTCTAAGTTCAGTTTCATTGATCTATGTGTCTATTCCTATGCCCTTACCATACAGAGGTTTTGTTGTTGTTTTTGTTGTGTTGTTGTTGTTTTTGTTGTGATACGGGGGATTGAATCCAGGAGCGTTCTACTCTGAGTACACATCCAGCCCACCCACCCACCCCCTTTTTCTCATTTTTTTTTTGTTTTGAAACAGAGTCTCACTAGGTTGCTGAGAGTCTTGCTATATTGTTGAGGCTGTCCTCAAACCTGAGATCCTCCTGTTTCAGACTTCCAAGTACTGAGATTACAGGCAAGTGCCACCATGCCCTGCTACCATACAGTTTTGATTACTAATTTTTATAGCAATTTTAAAAGTGAATACTCTATGTTCTCCAACTCTTTTCTTCTTCTAGAAAAAATGTTTTGACTATATTACATTCTTTGCATTTCATATAAATTTTAGAATCAGCTTGCCAACTTAAATGCACATATACATACACAAATGTCTGCTAATATTTTGATAAGGATTGCATCAAATCTGTAGATCAATTTCAGAAGAATTGCCATCTTAACAATATTGAGTCTTACAATTCACAAACATGGTAAATCTCCATTTTTTATGTTATCTTTCATTTCATTTGGTAATGTTTTGTGTTTTCAATACATAGCATTTGAAATCTTCCCTTAAATTTATTTCTACATACTTAAGTATAACTATGAGTAGAATTTTTTAATTTGAGTTTTAGATTGTTTGTTCCTGTTGAATAGACCTCTCAAATTCACTTATAAGTTGTAGTAGTATTTTGTAAATCTCTACAATATTTTAATACATGATCTTGTTTTCTATGAATAAATTTTCACTTTTTCCTTTTAAAACTGTATGCCTTGTATAAGTTTTGATTATATTATTTCACCAGCTAGAACCATCAATACAAGCTGGGCGTGGTGGCACACGCTTGTAATCCCAGTACTTTGGGAGGCAGAGACCGGAGGATCCGGGTTCGCGGCCAGCCTCAGCTCTCGCTCTCTCTCTCTCTCTCCCTGTCTCTCTCTCTCTCTCTCTCCTTAGTGAGGCCCTCCGGAACTTTGTGAGACCCGGTTTCAAAATAAAGTATAAAAAATAGGACCGAGGGCGTAGCACGGAGGTAGAACGCCCCTGTGTTCAATTCCCGGTACTGCAAAAAAAAAAAAATCAATACAATGTTGAATAGAAATGGTGAGAGTGAATATCCTTGATTTGTTTCTGGGTCTCTTCAGAAAGTATTCATTCACCATTTAGTGTGATGCTAGATCACACCAATTCTTTGCTGTTTAAAAAATCTTAGCCAGGCTTGGTGGCGCACACTTGTAATCCCAATACTTGGGAGGCTGAGACAGGAGGATCACAGGTTTGCAGCCAGCATCAAGAACTTGTTGAGGTCCTCTGCAACTTAGTGGGATCCTGTTTCAGAGAATAAGGAATAAAAAGCCAGGCATGGTGGCGCATTCTTGTAATCCCAGTACTTGGGAGGCTGAGATAGGAGGATCGCAAATTCATGGCCAGCCTCAGCTACTTAGTGAGGCCCTCCGCAACTTAGTGACACCTTGTTTCAAAATAAAGAATAAAAAATAGGGCTGGGGGTGTAGCTCAGAGGTAGAAGCCCCTGGGTTCAATCCCCAGTACTGCAAAAAAAAAAAAGAAAAGAAAAGAAGAGAAGAGAGAAGAGAAGAGAAGAGAAGAGAAGAGAAGAGAAGAGAAAAAAGAAAAGAAAAGAAAAGAAAAGAAAAGAAAAGAA
>PVJS01009429.1:0-50374 GCA_004027185.1 Glis glis
TGAATGTAGGCAGCAGAATTCTGATAGGTGCGGACTTAGATAAAAAGGGAGAAGCCACGTAGAGTGTGCGCGACTCGTTCCGAGGAAAGCAGATCTGCTCTCTCCTGAGATCGTCAGCCGCCGGCTCCGCTTTTCTCCGAAGAAGCTTTCTGATCTTCACGTCTTGGACTGGGACTGAATTAGTGGTTGCTCCAATCCTGACTCCAGCTCTTAGACCGTTCGACCAGCTACTGGTTCCTCTGACCCTCCACGTGCAGTCAGAACCTGGGACTACATTGCTGCAAACTGTAAGCCATCTGATAAATCCTTTTTTTAAAAATATACTCATTCTGTGTATTCTGTTAATCTAGAGAACCCTGTCTAATACAGAGCCTGAGTGGGTGGTGGGGGTGAGGCCAAGTGAACTCTGGCATGCAGGAGGCTGAAGAAGGGAAAGTCCTTTTCTGAAGGTGGAGCTGGGGGAACAGCCAATCGGGGCTGTTTGAGAGAGTGTGAGAAAGACCGGCAGGAAGCGGAGAGAAGCCACCAGGAGAATGCGGCATTAATCGATGCAAAGTCACATGCTTTTGTAACATTCTTCTGCTGGGTTTATAAGAAAAGGGACTTGAAAACAGCCTCTCCATTCAGGAAAAGAGCAGGTGTGGAGGCATTTCCCCCACCTTGTCAGTGACTCTTCCCCTATGCTCCTGAAAATCATCAAACAGCTGGTCGGTCCTGAGTCATGTGGTCGTGCCAGGCCCGAGGAAAGAATTCATCACCCCTTCTCTCACTGAGGATGCTGTTAGGGTCTGATCTGCAGGCCCCCAACCACTCATGTTGAAAGCATGGTCCCAATGCGGCCAAGTCCAGAGGTGGGGTTTTGCAATGGACCCTAAGGGCTCTGACCACCACTGTGGATTAATACATTGATGGCTGAACGGACTACTGGGAGGTGGGACCTAGTTGGAGGAAGTAAGTCACTGGGGTGTGCCCTAGGACGGTTCATCTTCTCCTTGACCTCGCTTCCCAGCTGTCGTGAGCTGAGCAGCTTTCTCCCACCAGGCCCTTCCGCCATGATGTTCTGCCCCACCTCAGGCCCAGAGCAATGGAGCCAGCTGACCCTGAATTGAAACCTCAAGTTGTGAGCCAAAATAAAGCTTTCTTCTCCACATCATTCTTGCCAAGTATTTGGGTCACAACAATGAAAAGCTGACACGCAGATGTACACTCGGCCCTGAGCTGAGTGGTGAGAGAGAGGCCTGACTGTTCGAGTCACACCCACATCCTGCCGTTCATTCACTAGCCTCTCGTCGACTCGAGTGTCCCAGTCCTTGGTTTAGGCATAAGTATAATGTAGATAATAAGACCTATCTCGTGGGATTGCTTTTGTGATGATTAAAGAAAAAATACAGTATACAGAATGTACTTTAGTTCAGTGCCTGGAATATGGTAAGTGTTCAAAAATCATACTTAATATTACTTTACTTCTATACACAGGCCATCTCCCCTCCCCTGTTCTGTTCCTAGTCTCCGTGGCTCCTCATTTTGTCTCCTTTTTGTCGCCTTGCTCTCTTCTCTCTTGTTTATACTCCTCCACAGTGTCCAGGGTCATGTGCCCTGTGACCTGGAGCCACCTTCCCTGGTTGCTTGGCCTAAAGGTCTGTCTGTGTGTGAGGAGTGTGCCCCTCCCCACCCTGCTTCTGAACCTGCCCCCAGGGTTTGTGTGCACACTTACTCTGGGACAGTTAATGTGACTAGTAAAAAATCACAAGGTGCATAATGTGAGTACACAGACACAGACAAGGTGACATGTCTAAGATACATTCATGAAAAAGCAGAGGAACAGCTCAAGATGTATCATTTCATTTTTTTTTCAGTAAGTATATACTATTGTGACCATCACAAGTAGTATATACTTACTGGGGATAAATCTTATATGTCAGCTTGATGGAGCTAAGCCATACCCAGACAGCTGGTCAAACATTATTTTGGAGTATGCCTGTAAGGGTGTTTCTAGAAGAATTTTTATTTGAATGGGTAGACTGAGTAAAGAAGATCCCTCACCAACCTGGGTGTCACCCAATCCACAGAGAGCCTAAATTAGAAGAAAAAAAAAAAGGAAGAGGAAGGGTGAATTTGTAGGCCCTTGTGGAGCTAGGACATCCAACTTCTTCTCTTGCCCTTGGACACTGGCACTTCTGGTTCTTAGGCTTGAACCAGAACCTATGATATCAGCCCACCCACCCACCCACACACTTTCTGGGCTCAGTCTGGGATGCGAGCCATTGGCTCTCCTGCTTTGTTTCTCAGGCCTTCGGGTTTAGACTGGAACCACACCACTGGCTTTCCTGGGCCTCCCTCTTGCAGATGGCAGACCCTGGGACTTCTCATCCCCCACAGTCACGTGAGCCAGTCCCTCACAGTAAATCTCTTTCTACATGTCTCTCTAAAATATGTATGTCTTTATAGTAGTGCTAACATACTACTTTTACCTTTGGTTGTGTGTTTGTATTTGCAAGGTAATTGATTTCACCTTTAGGCATTGTAAAGACTGGTAAAATGAAAAATACAGGCTAAAATAGAGTGATTAAGCCTGAAGTGGTGGGGTACACCTGTAATCCCAGTACTTAGGAGACTGACAGGAGGATCACAGGTTTGAGGACAGATCCAGCAATGTAGGGAGACTCTCAGCAACCTAGGAAAATTAAAAAGGGCTGGGATGTTGCTCAGAGATAGAATGCCCCTGGGCTCAATCCCCAGTACCACAATAATAATAATGATAATAAATAAATAATTGAATAAATAAATGGAGTGATGGTGGTGAGGAGTCCGCCTAAACGTGTTTCCCAAAGTGGCCATGGAGAACTAATTTTGCAGAATGTTAATGGCTTCCCTTTATAGGAACAAAGATCACCTGATAGAGTCTGAGAACTACTGAGTGAAGACAAACAGGTTTCTTCCTTAAATGTAGAATATCGCTGAGACTTTAATGTACTCATGCCTCTGTAAGAAAAATGAGAGAGCAGTGTCCTCAACAATGCCATCTTTTTCTACGGAGCAACACCCAACATTGGTTATTCATGGCAAGAGGAACTCCCCAAATTTGAGAAATGCTGACCATGTGGACTAGCTATTTCTCTCCTTAAATATCTCAGTTTTAATCTCTGTTGTCTTCTATTCTCTACCAAGTTTATTTTTTGTATTAGACTGCTACCCTTAAGCTCAAAATACAATTTAATTACTGTATATTTAATAATTGTAAATTTAAAATCTCAATGCCCAGTGAACCTGAAATATAAATAACCTCACGCTGTTTACAATTAGCCCAAAACAAAAATCATCCAGCGAAAATAATTATCTCCTTCGCTTAGGAGAGAAAACTGTGTTTTTGAAAAATAGTTTTGAACTTGATTCTTAAATTTGAAGTAACCATCATTATTATTTGGATCTCTTGTCCAGCAATTGAGTTGATTTTCTTCATGATTGAGTTTGGCTTAAGGCACATTATCACCATCGATCTCCCTGTGAGGCACATTATCATTGAAGCCGTTTCCTGTTAGCTTAGTCGTTAATTCATTCCCACTTGCTCCCTTTTATATCCATTTCCAAATTCCATCTCTCCCCCTCCCAGTCATTCTAATATATTTAAATACCTTAAATACAGAATTTGGGGATTTTATAGAGTTTTTTAGAAAAATTTAGAATGCTGTTTTATTTTTGTGAGAATGATTCCAACTCTGCTGCCCAGGATCTTATGAGGTTTTGACTGTATGATAAATTAATAAAATGTTAAAAATTAAAACATATCTACCAGAAAAAAAGCTGATTAACTCTTTAGAGCCACATCAACCAAAATGCACTGTGATAAATCAATGACTTTAGCAACTGTGTGTCTATATTTTGCCAAGTAATGCTGAATGCAAAACAAAACCTCCACATCCAAAGAACATCCTAGTATTATTTGCTAAAAATTGAAACGTTCATTTTATCATTCTCTACATTCTTCTTGCAACAGGAAATGACTTCTGAATACACTGCCTCGTTTGTCATTGTCAAGGATTAAATATGAACCAAATTTGCAAGGTATTTTTTTAAGTTTGCTAGAGCAGAATAATGTCATTGTCTACACTTTTAAACATTTTATGACTTTGGAATCTTTCCTTTAAAAAAAAAGCACATTGCCAAACTAATTAAAATTGGTCATGAATATTAATGTTTGAGTTCAAAACAACTGCCACTAGGTGGCAAACAATCTACACATAGACTTATACAAAAGAGAAAATTACAAATAAGTAATATGATATGCATATTAAACCAGAGCTAGACAGTTTAAAATATCTGATTAACATCACATCTTTCACCTATTGCTAATAACGTCACCCTTGGGAAACAAGTCTAGCAGTATAAACAGTGACAAATACACTTTTTGAGAAGGTGCACTTTCTTCTCTTGTAAGTAAAATCTTTTTTCTTTTTAAAAGAGAAGGAAGATAGCAAATATATGGCCTTAAATTCTAGCATTTGTCATTATGTAGAATCGGGACATGGACATTTATTACTTATCTCACCTGTGCTCCCCAAGTGAGGCCTGCCTCTGTGACTGAGGATGCTCTAATGATGTGGCCCTGGAGCCCTGGGAGACCCTGAACTTCTTGCCTGAGGGCTTCTTGTCGGGCTTCGTGTACTCTCTGTGGTCATCAATTTTTATACCATGTTGGGCGTAGAAAGAGAAAAAGAAGCACTGCTGGGATTTCTCTCTCTCCACTTGATTCAGTCCACTTGGGGATAGGAAACACAATGGTATGGTGAATGGGGCAGACTCTGTGCTACACTGCCAGGTTTGAACGTTAGCACCACCACTTCCAAGTTAGTGTAACTGTGGCCAATTGTATCATTGTCCCCCAAATAATTTATCTTTCTTAGAAGAGGATGATATATCCTCACCCTATTAACCTTGGGTTTAGCCATGTGTGTGCTCTGGCCAGTGGCATGTGGGTAAGTATGATTTATACCCTGTCCAGAGAGCAGCTTCAAGAGCTGTGATGAATTTTCACCATCTCCCTTGCTCTTTCTCTCCGTAAAGAAAATGGTATGTGCCTGGTAAGAAGAAGACTCATAGAGAAGAGCTAAGGAAAATGATGTGCACTCACCTAAATATAATGAAAGTAAGAAATAAATATTGGTTATAAGCTACTGGAACTGGGGAGGAGGGGCTGTTGCTTATCACAGCATCACTTAGTAAAAACCGACCTCAGTTTCTTCATTTATCAAGTGAAACTGAAAATATCCATTTCATAGGACTTGGAGGATTGAGTTAATACATATGAAGAAGGCACAACAGTACTTAGTCTCGTAGAAGTTAGATATTAAGATAATTGAAATGAAGCTAGGCAGGGTGGCATGTACCTTCAAGTCTTAGCTACTCAGGAGGCTGAGGCAGGAGGATCCCTTGAGCCTGGGGGTTCAAGGTTGGCCTGGGACTTCATCCCTCCTCCAAAAAATCTAAATGCATATGTGATAAGAGATTGCATTTTTTGAATGACTACTAGAGTCTAAGCATGCTTTATTCATGATTTTATTTAATTATATAATTCCTTCTTAAAGTATTGCCATTTTTGTTTTATAGAATGAGTCAAAAAGTTTCCTAGTTAAGTGATTCTTAAATCATCTGTGGTTAAGGATGAGTGTGTGTGTGTGTGTGTGTGTGTGTGTGTGTGTGTGTGTGTTTGCCCTTAATCAGTCATGAATTAATGCTTTTGGAAAATACAAATAAAAGTGAGTTATTAGAAATCAAATCAAATGAACAAGTTAAAAATACATATAAACCTAATTCCAATTTGTATTATTAGATTTAATAGACATAAAATTCTATTTTAATTAATATCATTGGCATAAATTTAATACTAAAGAATTACAAAAATTGGCCACATTATTCCATGCAAACATGCATATAGACAACTAATAGAGAAAATTACCATTTTACTTAAACTCTTTGTCACTTCATAATTATAACTAAACAAAAATATGAGCAAAAAGCAATTTCCCAACATAAGTGCTAAATACATACTTTACACACAGTCTGTAATGTGACAAATAAGTTTGTTTCTTGTCAACTTATCTTTTTTATGTGTTTATTTATTTATTTATTTATTTATTTATTTATTGAAACTAGGGATTGAACTCAGGGGCATTCTACCTCCAGGCTACACCCCAGACCTTTTTTTTTTTTATTGAAACAGGGTCTCACTAAGTTGATGAGTCTCACTACTTGCTGAGACTGCCCTTGAACCTGCGATCCTCCTGTCTCAGCCTCCCAAGTACTGGGATTACAAGCATGTGCCACCATGCCCAGCTATCTTTTTTATTTTGATAAGAACTCATGGTAGAGAAACAAATCTCACAAAGCTATATTGATGGGAATCTCAGAAAATATTTTAAAGCAATAATAGCAATCTTAAGATGTTCATTTTTAACTTTTATCCAAAATGAAGTAAATGATGCTGTATATTCAGAATTTATATTTTATGAGAGAAAAAAATTTACTCTGTAGAATTGTGGTTCAATTTAAGTTATTTTAATGAAGGTAATAACTTCTAGATTTAACACTTTTGGATTGCAGTGGGCAAACTCACCTTGAAATATGATGCTGTAACATGGTCTTGCTGGGCACAATTAGTGGGCATCTTTGAGTCCCTGCAGTATGAGTCCTAGTACGACTCGTCATGTGATTTCAAGAACACCTAAACTGTTCTATGCTCTATTGATGGAGACAAGTCGACCCACTGTGTATGGATGTTTCAGCAGACTTCTGAACCCTGATGCTCAGTTTCTGAATTGGTCTTTGTAGACCAGCAACAAGCCAGGTCTTGATGAAGCTGTCTGTGAATCATACCTTGAAAAGCACTGTGCTAGCTAGTAGGTGGCAGGAACAGATTTCAATACCAGGTCTAACAGACTGTGTAAGGTCACTTCATGTGTAAGGTCCTTTCTCTATTGAAGTCTGCTACTTTGTAAGCAGATCATCTGAGTTGTGGATTATATTTGCTCCACTGCCTATCCTGTCTAGCAGCAGGACCAGCTGGTTAACAATAGCCCAGAGCCAGACATAGAGATAATTCATTATATCTATAGACCTATAGATATAAAGATAGATGATAGTTTCAGATGGTTCTGGGGATTGCCACCTGCATACAGAATCCAGTTTTGGTTCTTGAAGCTCATCCTTCTCCCTGTGAAGTGGGGGTGTCAGGAGGCACCCCCTTTTCTCCATCGGCCACAGGGTTTTGCCCATGTACCTCCTTAACCAACACTGAAATTTTTGCATCCTTTCAAATATTTTCATTTTCTTAAATTGGCCATCATGAGTTTTAAAAATGCAGACTTTCTAATAGCCATATATTGAGAACATTGGCATTTTAAAACAAAATGTTAGCTGGGTGCAGTGGTACACACCTGTAATCCCAGTACTTGGGAGGCTGAGACAGGAGGATTGCAGGTTCAAAGCCAAGCTCAGCAACTTAGTGAGGCTATCAACAACTTAGGGAGACTCTGTTCCAAATAAAAAATAAAATAGGGCTGGGGGTGTAGCTTGGAGGTCGAATGTCCTTGGGTTCAATCTCCAGCACCACATACAAAAATAATAAAATAAAATACACAAAAAATAATAAAATAAAATAAATTTTAGCAACTTTATCTAGCCATATGAATGTTTTGCATAGGAAGATGGAGAGATGCAAGTATACATACATATGTGTAAGCTTTTCCTTAACTGTCAGATGTTTTAAATTGTTTATTTTTCTCTTTAACCACATATTTATATTCTACTCCTTCATGATAACATATGTATTTATGATACATTTTTATGCTTAAAAGTTTTTTACTAGCCTATAATACATTCCCCATATTAATTAGAAAATATCAAATTTTGTGAACACAAAGCTCTAAGTGTAAAAAACATTTCTTCTGGACTGATTCATCAACATTATTATTAGTGTACAATTGATCAAAACAATATTTACTAAAACTTTGATGACTATGCATTAAACATAAAAAATTCTTGGAAATATATTTATTTATTCTGTGTGAGGGGTACTGGGGATTGAACCCAGGAGCATTCTACCTCTGAGCAATACCCCCTGCCATTTTTTATTTTATTTAATTTTTGAAACAAGGTCTCACTAAGTTGCTGAGGGCCTTGCTAAGTTGCTGAGGCTGGCCTCAAACCTGAAACCCTCCTGTCTCAGCCTCCCAAATACTGGAATTATAGGCATATGCCACCATGCCCAACTGAAATTTATTTTTGAATGAGAGAAATGGAGCTGCACCTATATATGACTATTATTTATTACTAAGTTAAAAAGGTTTTCCATTTTTACTTTTATTTTTATAGATGTAAGCACTAAGAAATACAGCGTCCCTAAATACCTAAATGGAACTGGATGGAATTTGTTGTGGCCCTGTTATTCAATTCTTTGAACTCCTTCTGAGTTATAAAACAAAAATTCCATAGTGATCTATCATCAAAAACTAGTTATGAATAACCTATTGGTTAAGAACTCTTAGATCCTTATTTATTTTTGATGAAAAATATTAAAAGAAAAAACTCTTAAATAAGAAAGATTTGTTAGCTAATCATTTGAGTTGTTTGCTTTCTCAATATTGTCACCAATATCATATTTGAAGTTGCTCCTCCCCCCCTTTTATTGGTGCTTCAGGAGTTTTCTTAAACAAGGAGAGTATGATAGGATAAAATTCAACTCAGGACAGGTTAAGTTATTTGCATTTCTTTTATAAAGGGTGAGAAGAGGTATAAAAAGAGATGAAGAAAACTCAGAAGACAAGCAGTTTGGGGAGTGTATACATCCAATACATGGAAGATAAAAACTGGAAATTTATTTCCTTAAAATTATAGTCCTGTATGCCTTAAAAATTTCCAGATGCTGTCAGGTGTACATAAACCCCATTATGAAGGCTGTCTGCTCTGTTGCCAAGACAGTATTCTCTTCTGGGACAGGCAGAGGCGGTTTGGCTTTACAAGTTTATCACAGTCCACTTCCCAGGCAACAGACCTACTAATACCATTATTTTACAAGTTGCTCTTTTAAGACAAGGTGGACAAGTATTCATTACTTATTGTGTATAAAAGAAAACTCTTGGACAAATTGAGTAATGTAAATGATTATGTTCTTGCCAAAAGACAAAGAACCATCTTTATTTCTAAAATTATCTTTTCCACTATCCAGTTATTAAAGCAAACTCTTTTCTAAATTCTAGCAATGCCTAACTGCACAGGACCTGGTGGAACGTTACTGAGAAAGCCTTCTCTGAATCCCAGACTTCCCTTAGTTCCCCTCTTCTAGGCACCCATAACAAAAAAGGTATCAGAATTATTGTCTTATCATCTGTCTTCTTCACCAAACTGTGAAGTTGTGGTTGTGAAAGGATCATGTTCATCTTTAACCCCCCTAATTCTCACACAGTACTTGATAAATGAAGTTGCATAGTAAATATGAACCACACTAAATGAGGTAGAGTAATTATATTTGCATGGTGTGATAGGAGAAATATTTTTTTAAAAAACCTCTTTTGCCCTGAAATCTTAACTCTGAAATTCATTCTTAAATCCTTCGATAAAGCCCTTTGCATCTCCTAGAGTGCTAATATTAAAAAATGAAATATGACTAAGATTTAGTTGGAAAAATAATAGCAGAGAGGAGAGAAGTTGTTCCCTCCAGTGAGAACAGTCTCTGTGGCAGCAACAAGGCAGAGATGCAAGAACAAGGCACAGGGCGGACTTGCAAGGGAGAGAATGTTCCAGGAGGAGGGTGAAGAGTTTGATCCAGGTCTGATCACCAGGGTCAGGTGTAGGATTTGGGATTTGATTCTAAGCATAATAAATAGCCATTATGGAGTATTAAGCCAAATACTGACATGACCTGATTTGGTTATTAAAAGATCAACCTGGCAGAGACTTCTTTTCCTACTAAATCCAGGGCTAGGCTAATTACACCAGCTCTCCCAAGGAAAACAATCAGAATTTCTAGAAAAATTATTTTTAAAAATATTTTTAAAGCATTGGAAAGCCAAAAAGTAAATAAGGAACTGCCAGGCCAAAATCAAATAGAAAACAGAACCCTGGGAGATCCAAGAAACCAAATGAATTCCAAGCAGAATAAATTAAAAGACCACAGTTATGTTACAGTGAAGCAGTAAAAGACCACAAACAAAGACAATTTAAAGCAATCAGAAAAAGATAGTGGATTTGTTTTCTGGGACTGCCATTAAAAAATGGTTACTAACTGGGTGGCCTAAACCAAGGGAAATATATTCTCTCATAATTCTGGAGGCCCAAAGCCCTAAATAATAATAACCACACAATAAGTGGGGTAATTCTGCTGCTGGAGGCTGCCAGCATCCCCGTGGCATTCCTCGGTGTGTAGTGCATCCCTCCAAAATCCTCCTCTGACTTCATGTGGTCCTCTCCTCTCCTTCAGGACAAATGCACTGGAGTTAAGCCCGCCCTAAATGCAAGATATTTTCACTTTGAGATCTTTAACTAATTACACCTGTAAAGACCCTATTTACAAATAAGGTCATGTTCTGAGGTTCCAGATGGACATGAATTTGGGAGCAACAATATTCTACTCACTATAGCTCCCGCCCTGGCCTCCCATATTCATGTCCCTTCCATGTGCAAAATGCATTAACCCATCCCTAAATCTTAACCCTTTTCAGCATCACCTCTAAACCTCAAGTCTCACGAGCTTTTTTTTTTTGGTTTATTTATTTATTTTAATTTGCGATACTGGGGATTGAACCCAGGGGCATTCTACCTCCGGGCTACACCCCCAGCCCTATTTTTTTATTCATTATTTTGAAACAGGGTCTCACTAAGTTGCAGAGGGCCTTACTAAGTAGCTGAGGCTGGCCGCGAACCTGGATCCTCCAGTCTCAGCCTCCCAAGTACTGGGATTACAAGTGTGTGCCACCATACCTGGCTCACCAGCTTTTAAAAGTCCCAAATATCATCTTACTCAGATATGGGTGAGATGCTGGGTATGAATCCATCCTGGAGCAAAATTTATGTCTCTCTGTGGATCTGTAAATTAGAAAACAAATTACCTACTTCCCAAACACAATGATGAGACAGGCATAGGATAGACTTTACCATTCCTAACGTGAGAAGATGGTCCCAAGCAAGCTCCCAGCAGGGCAAAATCTACTGGCTTTCAAGGCCTGAGAGTAACCTTTGTGGCTCAGTCCACTCCTTGGGCCTGTAGAGCCCCTGGCACCCACTTTCCTAGCTTCTGTACCCAAAGCTTCGCTCACAGAGTCCAATTTTGTTCTTAAGAGGTATCACATGTTTGTATCTGAGCAGTTCTTTCCTCTATTTCCTGTCCATAGAATCTCAAAAGTCCAACAGCCTTCCTTCATTTTACCCAGTCTCTATCCCTCTCAGTTCAAACTAGCAGTGTTTCTGTAGATATAACATTCTCAAGCACCTTGTGGGTTTCCCACATATTTCAAGGAAGCTTGTACCATTAGACATGAGTATTTTCCACAAATTCTTCCCGGTTTCCTTCCAGGCTTCCTTTCTGTTTCCACTGAGATTTTCAACTGAACATGAGTCACGCACCTACTTTCTCTAGCAATAGGTTGCCAACCACACCCTTATTTTCTATCCATCATGTGCTTTAACATTTTTGCGATATGAATATGTTGAGAATTTTCCAAATATAATGCGGTGCACGATATTTGTAGCAAATATAACTCAAGTCAATGTATACAAAAGATTAAAAATGAAGGGACACAAAAAGAAATATCATTGGAATACTTATACTATCTATTTTTAGGCAAAATGCTTGACTATAGAAAAGAGAATTACTATATATTGATTAAAAAATTTCACTTAACAGGAGAATATAACAATTTTATATTTGTCTTCACATAATAATAGAGCTTCAAACTCTATTATTCAAAACTTTAGATTGAATAAAAAGAGAAATTAAAGAAATCAATTATGTTAGTGATTGTAACATACTTCTCTGAGCAACTGATAAAGAAACAAGTAGCATCATAAACTGGATGCTGAGGTACAGGCCTTTAATCCCAGTACTTAGAGGGCTGAGACAGGAGGATCCCAAGTTCCTGGAGACTTAATGAGACCTTGTGTCAAAATAAAAAAGGATTGGGGGTATGGTTCAGTGGTAGAGTGACCCTAGGTTCAATTCCCAGGACAAGAAAGAAAAAGAAAGAGAGAGAGAAAGAAAGGAGGAAGGGAATAACATATAAGTATGATTGTGTAAGATTTGAAATTTGTATGATTATGTAATATTTTAAAATAAAAGTAATATAATTGGTGTAAGAGACAAATTAAACCATTTGTTGAAAACACAGTCTTTTCAAATACAAATGAAACATTTTTAAAAATTGACCATATATTGAGCAGGTTTTATCACATTTCAAAGGGCTGAACTAATATAAAGCATATTTTCTGATCACATTAAATTAAAAATGACATTTTTAAGGGTAAATTAAATAGTTCAGTGCCTATAAATTAAGAAATCTACTTCTAATTAACCCATGAGTTACTTCTAATTTGTGTGTGTGTGTGTGTGTGTGTGTGTGTGTGTATGTGTGTGTGTGTTAGTGGGGATTGAACCCAGGGGTTGTCTACCTCTGAGCTACACCCCCAGCCCTATTTTATTTTGAAACAGAGTCTCAGTAAGTTGCAGAGGGCCTCACTTCATTGCTGAGGCTGGCCAAGAACCTACAATCCTTCTGTCCCAGCCTCCCAAGTACTGGAATTACAGGAGTTCGCCACCACACCCAGCTACTTCTAATTAACTCTTATGAGATATAGTTAAAGTAGTTTATAGAGAAAGATTTATACGTTAAATGTACATATCTGAAAAGGGACAAAATTTAATGAACTAAGCATCCATTACTAGTTAAACAAAAACTGACCAAATAATTTTAAAGGGATATAAAGGAAAATAATAAAGATAAATGTTTCTTTTTACTGGAGTATTGTAATCATACATCATAATGAAGTTCAGAGTAATAGAGACATACACACACACATACATTATAATGAAGTTCAGAGTGATAGAGACATACACACACACAGCACTTGGTTAGAATAGAAAGTAATTAAATACAAAACATACAATCGAGAGCACCAGCTTAGCCAAAAGTTGGTTCTTCAAAAAGTTCAATTAAATTGACAAAATTCTGCTATTACTGAATGTGTGTGTTTGTGTGTATGTGTATGTGGAGGGGCAGAATAAGAGTTAAGAAGTAGCTACTACTATTAGAAATGAAGAGACATTACTAGAAGCATTTTTAAAGTTAATAAAATATAAACATTTTTGCCAATATATGTGAAATGTTAGGCAAGTGGATTAATTTCTAGAAATGCACCTTATTAAAATTGACCAGAAAAGAAATAGAAAACTTAAATAGTTCTATAACATTTTTAAAAATTGGAATTAGTGAAGATCTTTCCATACATGCATACACACAAACTGCAGATCCATATGACTTTGTGAGTTCTATGTTCAGAGAAGAAATCATTCCAATCTTACCTATAAACTTACATGAGAAAAAGAGAGCATGACTCAAATCATTTTAATAAGTTAACATGATCTGCATACAATAACTTGACCAGCACACTACCAAAAGATAAAAAATTAAAGGTCAATTCCTTTATGAATATAGTTACAAAAGTCTTCCAAAAGATACCAGATCATAAACGAGTAAATACTAATATAACTCATCACAAATAACAGATTAAAGGATAAAATCACATGATCATTTCATCCACTCATGATTATTAAAAAATGCACTCTGAACAAACTAGTAATAAAATGAAACTCATTATTCCAATAGTGGGTATCTACCAAACCTTATAGCAAACATTCCTAACGATGAACTGTTAATATCTTTCTCTCTAATGTTGGGAATAATATGAGAATGCCGGCTAGTACAACTTTATTCAACACTTTATTGGAGATTTTAATCAGTACATGTAGGCAAAAATGAAATATACCGGTACTGGAAGGAAAGTAACACCACAGTTATTATTGTCAGACAATATAACTAAATAAACAGAAAACCCACAGTAATCTCAACAAAAATTATTAAAATTAATAAAAGCAAGATAGAGGAATAAAAAATAAGTACCCAAAATTGTGTTACATAACTATATCGGCAATGAACATATTAAAATGAAATTTAAAGAACCATTTAAAAAACATAAAATTATGAGTATTCAGAACTAAATATGTCAAAAGATAAAAGGTTTACAGGAAACCTTTATAGAACATTATTGAACACAGTTGCTGGTTTGAAAGAGAACCTATTGGGTGAATTTTTGACAAACTGAGCATCAAAATGAGAAGTAAAATAATGGATTATAATACGTGGCATTACAAAAATAAAATGCATGAGTTCATGCCAATAGTAAACACACTAAAAATGAAGGTGATGTGGGGTATGGTGGAGCATACCAATAATGCCAGTTATTAGTGAGGCTGAGGCAGGACGATCCCAAGTTCAAGGTCAGTCTGGGAAACGTAGGGAGACTCTGTCTAAAATAAAATAAAACAAAACAAAATAAAAATAAAATAAAATGGCCTGGGGATATGGAGCCCTGTGTTGAGCACTTGCCTAGCATGAGCGAGACCCTGAGTCCTGTTCCTAGCACCATTTAAAAAAAAAAGGTGAAGAGAATGAAAAGCTTCTCTTTCCAAAAACAATGCCACTCAAATAAATGTAAAAGGGAGGGCTGGGAATGTAGAGTGTGCAAGGCCCTGGGATTGATCCCTAGCACTGCAAAAAATAAGATAAAATAAATGTAAAAGGGATGATGAAATTTTAAATCTGTTTTGCAACCTCCATAGTAAAAATTGATCATCAATGAATTCTAAAAGGACGTTGTTCCACCCCTTGTTGTTTTTCCTAAACCTTGTGCATGTCTTTGCACGTAGTCTCTTTTATTAAACTCTCTTCAAATTATTCAGTTTGATCGTGCCATATGTTACCTGCCAGGACCCTGACTGGTAAATGAGGTGAGGCTCCACCATTACCGGATCAGATGATGCCTCTCCAGTTGAGCTGTCAGTGCATATTAATTGATTTTAATGCAAAGGATTGTGCTTGTTATTGCAATACCTTTCTCTTTCACTAAGCAATAGTGACTGATCAAACTCAGAGAACGCATACGTGTGAGAAGAATGGGGACACGCAGCTCTGTCCCCATTTTTCTGACAGGTTCTGCCCTTTGGTATCGACTGATCTCCACATGTCACGCTATGCTACATCTTCATGCTCTACTGTGATGAAGGAGGGGTTTTATAGACAATGGGTCTGGGTTGGACGGCCATTTCTTGCAATAATACTGAGAATTCATAATCTTTTAGTCTACAGCTGCTTTGAGTTCAGGTTTAACACAGTCATCAGTCAGGAAATGACTAATGACTATAATGGGGAAAGCATGGGAGTCATGTATACCTGCGTCCAAGTCCTGACTCTCTCGCTTGGCACAGATGTGTTAACAGCCACACATCAACACGGCTAACGCTGCTGAGATAGAAGGACGTTCACTTTTTGATGGGCAGATCACAGCTACCCTATATTCAGAAATGGTTTCTTTCTTGTGGGGTTTTCTATGTGCTGTATCTGAAATTGGAGGAATGGGACTAAATTTGGGGATGAAGAAGACAGTTTCCAGGGAGAATAGTCTTTAAAAGTGTCTCCTCCTCTTGGCAGAAATCACTGATTCTGTATTACTGCTGATCAACATCCTCTATCCAAAGCTATCTAAATTGTTGCTGATTAACTTATACATATAATCCAAGGTTTGAATTCAGATGTATCATCAGTGTGTGAAAGAGTATATACAAAGCATATACGAAGCATAGGGACCTTTTTAATATATACTTTTTCTATATGGAAAAAAAAACAAGGTCAAAAGGGCAGCAGGTCCTGCTGACATTTCAGAATAGAGCCCACATGCTGGGCGTGGTGGCGCATGCTTGTAATCCCGGTACTTGGGAGGCTGAGACTGGAGGATCCGAGTTCGCGGCCAGCCTCAGCTACTTAGTGAGGCCCTCGGCAACTTAGTGAGACCCTGTTTCCAAATAAAGAATAAAAAAAATAGGGCTGGGGGTGTAGCTTGGAGGTAGAATGCCCCTGGGTTCAATCCCCAGTTCCGCAAAAAAGAATAGAGCCCACATACTAAATTACAGCCTATAGCTGAGTAAGTGGAGTTAGTGTGGCCCCTTTGAGTACTCTCCTGAACTCTGACCCTGTCTGTTTTATGCCAACATTTGAGAAAGGTGTTCTTTCCTCCAGTCACCTTTAGGCATAACTGGGAATTGGTATGTATCAGCTGGAATTTGTTTGCCTGCATGAAATCAGAATATTTTTACACTATGTTTTAGATACAGGAATTCAGTTGGGGTTTTTTTGTTTGTTTTTTCATCTAATGAGAAGACTTGTCCAGGAAAGTTCAGCAACTTGAGAAACTTGAAACCTGGGAGGGGGGACCCATACTCAAACATTTCTGTCCTGCCATGATTAGCATGTAACCTTTATAAGCACAATTATAATGTGACTCCTGGGGCTGGGAAACATATCTGCATTGCTATCAGGAAGAAGTAGAATAGAGCAAAAGGCCAAAAGAGCAGGCCAATGGAGTCTCTCCCTATGATTTCAGATTATAGTTCATTGGCTAGACTGGGTCACATGATCAGTCCTAGCTGCAAGGGACTCTGGAAAGGTATTCTTAACAGATCACATTGCCATCATGACAATACTGAGGTTCTGTTACTAAAGAAGAAAAGAGGTTGAGAAGTCAACTAGCAGTATCTGATCCATGGTAAAGACTTAATTTTTCTTTCATCTATCTATATTATATAGTATTCTCCATCGTGTAAGATAGTTCACTCTCTGTCCTTAGATGCACATCTTACATACCTCACTCTGAAGAGTTTACTCACGCAATTGTAGTAGTGTATTTGGAGTATTGCATATTGGGAATGAAGTTGGGGTGGGGTGAACACTCAATTATAATCTGAATTGAGGTAAATTATTATTTTTAACAATTTATTTTCTTTATTTCTGACTCCTGCAAAGCTCTTTATATTTATCTTTATTGTCATAAAATTACACAAAAAATTTAAAGCATTAGGAAATGGAGAAAAGAATAATCACTAATAGTTTTACCACATTAATACTTGTACTGTTAATGTGCTTATATATTTCTTGCTGTTATATTGTCAGAGATTTTTTTATCATTGTTTTCAGTGAATTTCATATCCTAATTTTATAATTAGCATGTCATAAGTATTCTTCTATTATAATTTATAACATAAATGCTATATTTGGCAAAATTATTATATTCAATTTTATAAGATTATTGACAATCAAATGAAGTCAAAATTATAGCTTCCACTTAATGAGAACTTGCTGTGTGTCAGGGATGGTATTAAGCACATTTTTTATATATGTTATTTCATTTTGCCTTACAACAATATATTATTATATTATCCCTATAAACAAGATATTATTATCATCCCCATGGACAGGTAAGGAAACTGAGGCTCAGAGAAGGTTAACTGACCTTCCTAAAATCACATATTTACTATTTTTATTTTTAAAATGATAACATGTATAATTCTGATAATATAACATTAATGAAAAATTTCTCTCAAACTCTGAGATTAGTGTTCTGCTTCAAATTTATTTTAAAAAATCTCATTTGAAGCAGGACTTATGATTCTACTCAAAAAGTCTGATTTTTGAGGGGCAAACTATGTCTATGCAATCACATATAACAATGAAGATTTAAAAACTATCCTGTCATGTTAATGGATTGTGTTTTATCCAATCTAGCCCCCTATTGTAGTCAAATTATGACTCTGCTACATAAGGAAACTTTTAAGAATTTATTTATTTATTTGACAATCTTTTGTATCTTAGCTTAATCACATCACAGTTTTCTGCTATATTTTGTGGTATTTGTTAAAATAATAATTATCCACATCAAAATGTTAATAGTTTTACCATTTCTCTTTCAGAGATAACATGCACACACTTGGAATAGGCAGGTCTTGATCTATCACTCTTTCCAGAAAAGTCAGAGTGAGAAAAGTGAGACGAGTCAGCCGTGTCAGTGTTGCTAGGATGTTCTTAAATACCTTAATACCATGAAGTGGCAAATTACTAAATAATTATTGAGTGCAGTTATCAGTAGAGTGATTTAATATTTCTCTTTACCCTTTTCTTATAAGAGGAGAGCTCATCATCTAAGGAGATATCTCAGTGTTCCCATTCAAAATGATTAAACCAGAAAGGATTGAAAGGGACTCTCTTTTTTTTTTAAATTGGTGCATTGAAATCATACATCTTGATGAGGTTCAGGTGATAGAGGCAGACATGCACACAGCACTCATTGAGCCCTCCCCCAGTTCCTGCCCTATTCACATCCCCCTTCCCTCTTTCCCGCGCTCAGCACAGTGATTGACTTTGATAGGTTTGTGTATGTGCATCATGTCCATTGAGGTGTTTCTCTCTTCCCCCTTCCCATCTCCCTCAGTTAGGTCACCTTCTTCACTCATCTAAGGTTTCTCCTCCTTTGTTGGGAGTGCCTTCTATGTCCCATTTTCTCCCTGGCTTCTGCATATTAGGAAGAACATCCGACTTTTCAATTTTTGTGACTGACTATTCTCACTTAGCATAATGTTCTCCAGTTCCATCCATTTCCCTGCAAATAACATAATTTTGTTCTTCTTGATGGCTGCATAAAATTCCACAAAACAATAGTTTTGTAATCCATTCATCTGTTGATAGACATCTTGGCTGGTTCCATAGTTTGGCAATTGTGAATTGTACAGCTATAAACATAGATACACATGCATTGGTCTGGTAGTTTGGTTTCCATTCTTTTGGGTAGATACCTAGAAGTGATATTGCTAGGTCATATGGTAAGTTCATTCCCAGTCTTCTGAGGATCCTCCACACTCTTTTCCAAAGTGGTTGTCTAGAAATTTGTCAGTTTCTTCCAGGTTTCCCATTTTATTGGAGTATAGTTTTTCAAAGTAGTTTCTGATAATCCTCTGGATTTCCACTCTGTCTGTGGTAATATTACCTTTTTCATCTCTTATTTTAGTAATTTGGGTTGATTCCCTCTTTCTTTTGGTTAGGTTGGCTAGAAGTTTAGCTATCTTGTTTAGTATCTTTTGAGAAGCCAGCTTTTGGCGTTGTTGATTTTTTTTTCTTTGTTGTATTTTTGTTGTATTTTTTTTCTCTACTTCATTGAGTCCTGCTCTGATTTTAATGATTTCCTGTCTTTTACTGGCTTTGCGATTCGACTGTTCCTGTTTTTCAAGAGTTTTGAGGTGTGTCATTAAGTTATTTATTTGGTGATTTTCTGTTCTTCTTATATGAGCACTCAGTGCTATGAATTTTCCTCTCTTTTTTTATTTTTCTCTTTTTTTTGCGGTACTGGGGATTGAACCCAGAGGCATTCTATTTGTTCTTCTTTGATTAGTTGTTCATTTGATGGAAATCATTGTTTCTCTGGTTCTGGCACTTATTGCTTATTTCTTCTTTATAATTTATATCTGAGTATTTTCTCTAGTGCTAGTTTGGAAGACATAAATTCTTTCATCTTCTGTTTGTCATGGAAGATTTTTATTTCCCCATCAGATTTGAAAGATATCTTTGCTGGGTAGAATAGTCTTGGCTGGAATTTGTTTTCTTTCAGAGTTTGGAATATGTTGTTCCAAGTCCTCCTGGCTTTCATGACTTGGTTTGAGAAGTCTGGAGTGATTCTTATTGGTTTTCCCCTGAATGTCACTTTGTCTTTTGCTCTTGTTGCATTTAAGATTTTCTCGTTGGCCTCTATGTTAGTCAATTTGATTATTATGTGGTGTGGTGAACCTTTTCTCTGATCTTTTCTAATGGGGGTTCTATATGTTTCCTGTACCTGTGTGTCAACCTTGTTTTCTGTTTGGAAAATTTTCTGATATTACTTCTCTGAAAAGACTTTTGATTCTTTTGGTTCGGGCTTCTATCCCCTCTTCTATGCATATTATTCTTAGGTTTGCTCTTTTAAAATTAGCCCAGATCTCTTAAATGTCCAACTCATGCTGTCAAATTGTTTTTTCAATTGGGAATTGAACTCAGGGGCATTCTACCTGTGAGCTGCACCCCCAGCCATATTTTTTTTTCGGTACCGGGGATTGAACCCAGGGGCGTTCTACCTCTGCACTACACCCCCAGCCCTATTTTTTATACTTTATTTTGAAACCGGGTCTCACGAAGTTGCGGAGGGCCTCACTAGGTAGAGAGAGTGAGACAGGGAGAGAGAGAGAGAGAGAGAGAGAGAGAGAGAGAGAAAGAGCTGAGGCTGGCCGCGAACCCGGATCCTCCGGTCTCCGCCTCCCAAAGTACTGGGATTACAAGCGTGCGCCACCACGCCCGGCCTCCCAACCAAATTTTTTATTCTTTATTTTGAAACAGGGTCTCACCAAGTTGCGGAGGGCCTCACTAAGTAGCTGAGTCTGGCCGCAAACCTGCGATCCTCCTGTCTCAGCCTCCCAAGTACTGGGATTACAAGCATGTGCTGCCATGCCCAGATGAATTTTTTTTCTAAATTATATACTATGCATTCATTTTTGGAGTGGTCATCTTCTAAGAGTGAGATTCTGTTTTTCATGTGGTCTAGTGTTCTGTTGATGTTTTGTATTGATGTCTTCATTTCATTTATTGCATCCTTCACTTCTGAAGGGGAAGCTTTCCCTGGTCTGCAATTTAATAAGAACAAAGAAACAATAGGTATATATTCTGAAATTTTATTTAATTTTTTTGTTTGGTTGTTTTTTGGGGATACTGGGGATTGAACCTAGGAACATTCTATCTCCAAGCTATGGCCCCTTTTTATTTTGAAACAGGGTCTTACTAGGTTGCTAAGAGTCTCACTAAATCAATGAGGCTGGTGTCAAACCTGTGATCCTCCTGCCTCAGCCTCCCAAGTAGTGGGATTACAGGTGTGCACCACTATACCCCGTTTTATTTAGTTATTTTAATAGGTAATATATGCAACGTATTTTAATAGACATATCAAATAGGTATGTTTAATAGGTAATATAATTTAGAAACTTAAAAAATGTTTAACAATATAGAGTACAGTGGAGAAAACTCATTCCATCTTGCCACCATGTACTGCATTCCTTATTCCCGAATTGGTCAACCACTTGTATTAATTTCTCATATCAATCCCCATTTCTTATGTAAAATGTAGTTTACCACTGGGCAAGGTGGCATGCACCTGTTATCCCGGCTACTCTGTAGACTGAGGCAGGATGATTGCCAGTTTGAGGCCAGCCTGGATAAACTAAAATAAAAAAAATAAAAGGGGTTGGTCTGTAGCCCAGTGGCGGAGCACTTCCCTAGCATGTAAAAGGTCCCTGGGTTCAATCCCCAGTACCTACTCCAAAAAAATGTAGCTTACCTTATACTCTACTCAGCACCTCAAGTTTTACCTTAGCAATATTTCCTAGACATTTTCTTGGTACATCTCATTGTTTTTTACAGCCACCTAATATTCCATTGTGTGCATGTACCATAATTTAATTAACCACTCCTCTGCTGATAGACACTTGGGTTGTTTCCAATCTTTCGCCTTTTCAAACAATGCAATAGTGAATAACCTTGCACATAAATCATTTTGATGTGTGCAGATGTGTCAGTATGATGCATTCCCAGAAGTGAGATTGCTGGGTCAAAGAGCAAATACATTTGTAACTATTAAAAACATTGCCAAAATGTCCTTCATGGAGGTTGTATCACTGTGTCCTCCCTCCAGCGACGTATGAGAGTACCTGTTCCCTGGAGCCTCAGAAACAGGATTTTGTTCAACTTTTTGATTACTGCTGATCTAACAAGTGAAAAATGGCATTGATTAATAGGTCTGATTTTAATTCACAGAGATAATATGCTATTTTGAGTAATGTAAAAGAATTTGTCCTGTTGTATTCTGTTTTGTCTTTTAAAATGCAGTCCATGCCTTTGCCAGGTCCCATTTCCAAAATCCCTGCTGTAAGTGGACCTGTGTTAAGGAGGGCTTCTAGGATTTATATGGTGGGTCTTTTCACATAAGCGAATAGATGTGGTGGCAAGAGCCCTTGCACAAGAGCCAGGAGGAAAATGCAGGCACAAGGAGTCAAGCCCTGGATCCGCCTGGAACTGATTATGTGTTTGACCCAGTCATCGCATCACTAGGGGTTCAGTTTCCCCATGTGGTCAGGTACCAGGAAACAGAATAATGGGAAAGGAGAGAAAACAAGTTGTAAGGAGTATGGCTAAAGAAGGAGGATTATGGGAGAAAACACCAATTTAAGGCAGCAATGTGCCTTGCTGATATTATTGATTGGAAATATTTGCTAGTGATGCTCTGTGGGGGATTAAATATTTACACCCAGAGGCTATTTATGTTCCAATATAGTGAGATTTTCAGATGGACAACGTAATAATAAATTCTGTTTACAATGATTCAAACCCACACTGAAGTAAAAAAGGATTGATATTTGTAAATACCTTGTTTGCAAACCTACTATTGGGAACAAATTTATTTTTTGGAGATAATGCCTATCTCATATCTACAATTTGAATTACGTTTATTTTCCAACATAATCTGCTTAAAATTATGTGCTAAATTTCTGGCCATTGATATTTTTTAGACAATTATTTCCTGGTTGCTAAATGTTTAGCTAAACTATAAAAAGGACACATTTCTGAAATACGTAGCTGACTATATAGTAGAATCCTATTTTATTTGAAGCCATGTTTGTATTTTAGTTGATATTTATTTGTATAAAAAATCTGGGAGAGATAGCACAATCGAGTGTATATCCTTCTATACTACCCTATCTAGATTGTAGAATTCCAGAAGTTTTATTTTTGTCTTGCTAATATATATTTGTATAATTTTTCCATAATGAATATTTATTCCCTTAGAAAAAATAATTTTGAAAAATCAAGAAAAATAATTTTGGTTCAAAAATGGGGCAGAGGGGAGACTTTTCATTGTCCAAACTTCAGTTGAAACAATTTTCAATGTAGTAAATGCTGTTAAACCAACCCCAGGCATTGTAAAGGAAGTAAGGTAACAGATTGCTAGATGTTTTTTCCTATATTTAGGATCTATCTGAAGACTTTCTGTAGTATCATTCTTTCCTTATTTTACATTTTTTATTTGAATACAAAATAGAGGAAATCATAAAGCTTGAAGGTGAAAAAGCTTTTCACTTTGCCCATTTGGTATGTAAACATAATTTTTCAACCACTTTGTTTTATGCCTCTCATGATTTCCAACAGATATAATAGGTCTTAGTTCCATTTTCTATTGTATTGTAATGGTTATTTTCACAGGACGCTGTTCACAGTATCCTTTTAACTGGTCTCTGGGCAATCCATCTGACATACAACCTGATTAATATGTTCCTAAAACACCACTTTCATTATGTAACTTTCCTGCTCAAAAATCTTCAATAATGTCTCTTATTTATGGTCGTGATTTTCAAGCCTTTAAACAGTATAATTTTTCCCCCAACGGAAACCTTATGTGGAATCCCTGTGTATAAAACAGATGAAGGCAATATTTTATTACAACTTATGACAAAGCCAAACAGTAAAAACCATGAGGCTATTTTGATGCACACAAGAAGAAAGAAAATTGAGTGTTCTGGTTGTCACCGAAATCATGAGCGTTCATTATATTTCTGTGTTTTATTATGTTTCTAGATACTCAATGCATCAGTAAGTAGACACTGTTAATAAAAGTTTTTTTTAATAACTGAGCTTACAACCACAAGTCACAAAGTATATCAAAAGTTTACTTCAAGGTTTACAATGAAGGCTAATGTGTTGGTGGAAGTCATGGTGTTAAAATGTGATATATCACACGTTTGAGTATAGGTGCCAATTTGCTTTTTTGTGTCTTTAAAATTCAGAAAATACATTTAAAGATCAGGTTAGTTCTAAAAAGCTTCTTAGTTCATGGAACCAAATAAGAGTCAGTTATTTCTTTGCAGCTTTAAAGTAGAATTCTTTTTCCTCTTCCATCTTGTGCATGCTGTGAAACATTTTTCCCAAAGACTAGTTTTGTCTACCCTGAAAGTGTGCTGAGGTGGGACACATTCCTATGTCAATGTATGCAAGTCTGGGGGGGTGTTTTTTGCAGTCTCTGTGCCCTGCTCACGTTGATACCATACAGATTTCAGTAGGGACTTGAACCCGAGAAATACACCGTCCAGCCAAAGTTTCAAGAACTTCCTTTCACTGTAGTTGGCCTTCCACTGCTAAAGACCTAATAATCATCTCCTGAATAGACATTAGGCTAAGAAATAGAAGGCTCTGAAATGGCTCCTTTAGCCTCACACATGTTTTTCATAGTGCCATTTTTCTATTTGCCTGCTGATTATTGTCAATTTCACATTGTACTCTTAGCTCCTCAGAATCTATCCTTCTAGTGACCTACCCCATATCCACAAATGACAAGCACATTTTGTGTCACTTTCCCTTTTTAGACTTATTTTTACTTTCTGTGATAATCGTATTCTGTCTTTTGCTACCTGTTATAGTTAGATATAAAATGTCCCCTCATTTATTAATGTTTGGAGCTGATATAATTGAGTCATGAGGGTTGTAATCCATTGTAATGGATTTATCTGGGTGATGACCCAGGCCTATAGGGTGTAGCTGGAGGTGGGTCCCTGAGAGTGCAGCCTTGGGGATTATATATGGTTCCTCCTCCCCCTGCTCTCTCTCTCTTGCTTCCAGCCTCCATGATGTGAGGAGCACAGCCCATGTGCTCTCCCTCACTCTACCTCCCGCCTCCATGCCCTGAGATCCACGATCCCCAGCCTCACATGGACTGAACCCGAAACCATAAGAAAATAAATCTTCTTTCCTCTACATTACATGGTCAATCTTTTAGATTATAGCTACAATAATGCTGACCGAAACACTACCTATCAGTTTCTAACACTTATTGCTTTTTTGTACTTACTGGTCTTTGATAGGGTAACCATGGTTTGAAAACACTTTTAAACTAAGCACACATCAACAAACACACAAGCCTCACAGGTCCAGCAGTCAAGAATAAAGTGAACGGCCCAGCTGTACACACTTATTGGTGGGAGGAAGAACTGAGTCACTACTGTCCCAGAGAGCAGCTCTACTGTGCACCCACAGCAGTGTGTAAGTTGCAAGTGTGTAAATTGAGCCTTCCTAAGGAGTTTCTGTGGTTAAGAAATACAACTTTAGAAAAGCAATTTAAATCAAACATTGACAGAATATAACCACATTTTAGAGCAAGGATTTGCCAACTTATCCTATAAAAGATCAGATACTGTAGTACCTGATTTTTTAGTATTTTAGTTGCAAGTTACACAATCTCATTTGTGACAACTCAACCACACAAATACAGCCATAATCAATGTAAACAAATAGTACAACCATGTTCCAATTATTTACAAAATCAGGCGGTGGGCTAGATTGGGCACACAGGCTGTAGTTTGCTGGGCCCGCATTAGAGTATAAGCAATTCTTGTTATATTACTCAGCATACACTAATAAATAAATGATCAAATAGATTAAAGATGGCTTCAAATTCTTTTCTACTTCTTCCATTGGGAGGCAGAGTCTAATTCTCCTCCCTTGACTTTCTCGGCCAACAGAATGCTATGTGTCATTCTGAGACTGAGGCTGGGGAAGAAGCCTTGTAGCTTATGCCTGGGCCTCTTGGAATGTTTGTTTTAGAGAAACCCTCACTGTATAACAAGACTAACAACTCTGAGATTGCCAGGTGGTAAAGAAGCCCAGGCCACACTGCAAGGCCCTGGAGGATGAGATACCACTTGGGGCGTGTATGGGGGAGGTCAAGATGCCAGACACATAGATGAGGAAGCCATCCTGCAAGGGGACCTCAGGTGGAGCCTCTCCAGCTGGTGCCCAAGTAGAGCAGAGACAAGCCTTTCCTACCACACCCTGTCAAAACTGCAAACATGCCAATAAATGCTAGCCTTATTGTTTTAAGCCATGAAGTTTTGGGGTGCTATGGTAGTTCAAGAACTCAGGGTCCATCAAGGAGAAAACAAGAACTTGAGGAGGAGGTGGCACTTTATGCAAGAAGGGCTCGGGCAGAGGATGGGAGAGGATGTAGCCAGCAGTTGACCTTCCAGAGAGCCTTGAGGGGCCATCACCAGAAGGCATAGGGGGCACAAGAACTTCAAGGGGAGGAAACTGGAGGGTCAGCTAACATACCAGTGACTTCGCTCAGCAGTGCTGGGGGTCAGTGACCTCAGAAAGCCAATGACAATATGGGGTCATTTATAGTCCCAGGGTTTGTCCTATGCATGCCTAGAATATGTTAGATGTAGTTTGGAGTATGCAAAGCAGGCAGTCTCTAACTGACTAAAAATATGCCTATTTGAGCTATCTTTTTAAAAAATTGGATATGTAAAAGTTTGAGTGTAGCACTGACAGCCTTTGAGTTAATAGTTACCCTACTGTGAAGAAGTAAACAGCATAAAGGCCAATGTACAGGGGGCCATCTTTGGCTCATTTATATGACAGGTGGTTTATTATGCAGTGATAGATAACTAGAACAATCATACAGCTATGCTCTAGTGCAATGTTTTCAGGTATCTATATTTTGTTTTTCCAATTAGATTCCACATTTCTTCAGCACACAGCAGATGTCCTAAATGTTTTGTATTCTGCACAGGATTTAACCCAATCCTTTGTAAACAGTTGCTAGGTAATCAAAATTTCTTAAATGATACAAACAGATACCCCGATGGCCAAAGAAATCACTATCCTGATTGGTAGGCACAAAATAAAGGGGCCTGTTGGCATGCAGAATGCAAATGCAAATATTCTGGAGTCAGTGAAAGGGAGCATTTTTCCACAAAGTTTTGAGAGGGGATCTGGAATTTATCTTTTGCTCTGCTGTTGATCAGACCCATATTCTTTGGAATTTGCTCTTGTATTCTGACTCTTACGCATAGTTTGGAAACCATGATTAAAATGCATTGATAAGCCAAAGAATTTGTCTCAGTAGCATTTGGAGTCTGGGGCCTATTTTGAAAGCTCTGTGCTAGAATTGGCATTAGTTGGTGTGCTCATTCTATAAAGGAGTAGATTTTAATCCCCAGAGATGCCACATCAACTTTGTTAAGTGGCAACATATCAATGAGACTCATATGATTCATATCTATCAATGTGGGTCAAAGAATTAAATCACAAATCACTTGTTGAACGACTATGATTGACAAAGAACTATACCAGGTACCTTGAGACCATCACTAGAAATAAGACATAAGTTTTCTCTCATATGTGGAAGCTAGAGAGAAATTGGGTAATAAAAGAGACCTCAACTAAAGTAGTAGAGACTCCAATGGAGCGATGCAAGGGGCTTAGGAGAAGGAAGAAAGGGGATAGAGATGTAAATAAGGTGACAGTTTAAGTAATGCTATGTATGTATATGAATTTAACAGTATCAATCTCAATGATAAGTACAGGGAAGGGGAAGGAGTGGGGCGGGGTCTGAAAGGAAACACACCAAGTGTTGTATGCATATATATTTCTACCAATCTATACCTCATTGTTATGTATAATTACAATGCACCAATGAAAGTATATATAAAAAAGAAATAAGACAAAAAGCCTGCCTTCAAATCAAAGGCATTATAATCTAAATATCATCAATAACAGCATTATCCAGGCATCTTATAGGTCAAAGAAGAAAATTAAATTTATAAGATAAACATTTGCTTTTTTGCTAAACTTATAATTCTGGACATTATAACTTGGAAGATGAAGTAATAGAATAGGAAACTTTGGGCTTTATTTATTTGTTATTATTATTATTATCATCATCATCATCATTATTTTTTACTACTTAGGTAGTATCCTCCCTCTCTCACTCCCCAGAGGAAGAGACTGCACATGAAAGTTGCATGGACTTTATTCTTTTTTTTTTTTTTTTTTTTTTTGCGGTACTGGGTATTGAACGCAGGGGCGTTCTACCTCCGCGCTACGCCCCCGGCCCTATTTTTTATGCTTTATTTTGAAACCGGGTCTCACGAAGTTGCGGAGGGCCTCACTAAGGGGGGAGAGAGAGAGAGAGAGAGAGAGCGAGAGCTGAGGCTAGCCACGAACCCGGATCCTCCGGTCTCCACCTCCCAAAGTACTGGGATTACAAGCATGCGCCACCATGCCCGGCTGCATGGACTTTATTCTTAAAGCCTTGTTCAAAGGTAAAATCACACTGTGAACTGAAGATACTTGGAATGTGCGTGACTACTTCTTACTGTAATGTGATCTGATGGTGCAGTCTAGAGAAGGAATTTTCACATGCCAATAAAAGAGCCCAGTAAATTTTCAAATTGTTCTCATCGCTGGAAATCTCTTCCTGCAAGCAAGTCAGATTCTGCTTCCTGTAACTACACTCACCGGTCCTAGTTCTTCCCTTGAACACTGTAGAGAAGAAAAGTCAGTCTCTTCCATCACTTCTCATCTGACAGGATTTTTAGATCCCCACCATCTTCTTATCCTTTTGAATATATTAATGACTCTTCTTCACGTTTGGGGTGAGGGGCCTGAGGGGGTGCTAGGAATTGAACCCAGGGGCATTCTACCTCCAAGCCTCACCCAGAGCTGTGTGTGTGTGTGTGTGTGTGTGTGTGTGTGTGTGTGTAGTATTGGGGAATAAGCCGGGGGGCATTCTCCCTCTGAGCTACACCCCCAGCCCTATTTTTTATTTTGAAACAGCTTCTCACTAAGTTGCCGAAGACCTCACTAAGTTGCTGAGACTGGCTGCAAACATGTGATCCTCCTGTCTCAGCCTCCCAAGTACTGGGATTACAGGCATGCACCACCACGCCCGGCTCTAATGACTCATTTTAATGTGTTCTGAAGAAGATTCAAGTAGGGCTTACAAACCCAATAGCCTAGATTTAGGTAGCTCAAGAGTTAAGAGAAACTTTTTAAAGGTATTATAATAAAAGTGCACCAGATATTTTATCAGAGAATAACAAAGGTGACAATGACAACTAATGCAAGTGTAGGTCTTCTGAGTGTGCAAGCTCCTTCCTGTTGACAGTGTTCTTCCTTCTCTACTTATCTGTACTAGCGGTAATAGTCTTTTTCCTGATACTAACTCTTCCGGACATAATTACTGTGTGTGGATTGATACAAGGAGAACAGAAAAACAAAACATAAAAACTCTTCTATCACCAATACTAATTTGATCTGCTCTTGAATATTTTTTAAAAACCCACTGCCAGAGCTAATTAATTAATTTTTGAATATGTTCATACACTCAGTACAAAACTCAAAAGATACCAAGTAGCTGGGCATGGTGGCACACACTTGTAATCCCAGTACTTGGGAGGATGAGATGGGAGGATCACAGGTTCGCGGCCAGCCTCGGCAACTTGTGAGGCCCTTCCAACTTAGTGAGACCATGTTTCAAAATAAAGAATAAAATAGGGCTGGGGGTATAGCTCAGAGGCAGAATGCCCCTGGGTTCCATCCCCAGTACCACAAAAAAAGACACCAAGTAATATATCATAGATAATAATTTTCCTTCTGATTCCAACCCTCAACCTCTCAGGAGTCCCCTAAAGACTTTGATGATAACTAGCTTCTTATGTAGACTCCAGAGATATTCTATGAATATGCGATCACATATGCAAGTTTCCTTGCATACACATATAAAATTTTGGGGGGGCACAAATGGTAGCCATGTATTTTGGAGGCAACTTCATGACAAGACACAGAATTGTCTCATTCTGTCCAGAGATCCACTGTGCTCTGGTATCACAAGGTACTTCACAGTCCACATTTGTCAGACATTTCGGTTGTTTCCAGTCTTTTGCCAGTTCAAACGATACTGCAGTGGTTACCTTCGTACACATTATTTTTTGCCCATATGTGCAAGTATACTTGTAAAATTAATTACTGGAAATGAAAATGATGTGCCAAAGAGCATGCACATTTTTAAAAATTTTAGTGGCTGCCAATTAACCTCCAGGGAAAGTGCGCTGAGCGTTTGAGGTGCCAGTTTCTCCATGCCCTTGCCAAAAACAGTGTGTTATCAAATCTGTTGATCTTTGACAGAATAAACATGAAATATGGTGAGATGGATCTCACTTTCATTTTAACTGGTAATTTTTATAGTGATATTGAACATCTTTTCAAATATTTAATAATTGTATTTCCTTTAATGTTTAATTGCAGTTTGTATTTAACACGTTAAACTGTAGTTAATGTTTAATTGTATTTCCTTTCATATTTAATAGTTGTATTTCCTTTCTCATTTCTTTTTTTTTTTCTTTTTGTTTTTTGCGGTACTGGGGATTGAACCCAGGGGCATTCTACCTCCGAGCTACATCCCCGGCCCTATTTTTTATCCTTTATTTTGAAACAGGGTCTCACTAAGTTGAGGAGGGCCTCACTAAGTAGCTGAGGCTGGCTGTGAACCTTCGAACCTCCTGTCTCAGCCTCCCAAGTACTGGGATTATAAGCGTGCACCACCATGCCCAGCTTCCTTTCTCATTTCTGAACTGTTTATAACTTTTTTCTATGACATTAGTGGTCTTTTAAAAAAATTGGTTGCAGCAACTTTTTACACATGAAGTTATTAAAATTCAGTCTATAACATGGCATGAATATTTTTTCCTAACTTCTATCTCTTTGGACTTTGGCTAAAGAAATTTCAACATCAGATTCTAAAAATATATTTAAATTTAGAAAGGTTTTCTCTGAGCCGGGCGTGGTGGCGCACGCTTGTAACCCCAGTACTTTGGGAGGTGGAGACCGGAGGATCCAGGTTCGCGACCAGCCTCAGCTCTCTCTCTCTCTCTCTCTCTCTCTCTACTTAGTGAGGCCCTCCGCAACTTCGTGAGACCCGGTTTCAAAATAAAGTATAAAAAATAGGGCCGGGGGTATAGCACAGAGGTAGAACGCCCCAGGGTTCAATCCCCGGTACCGCCAAAAAAAATTTAAAAAAAAAGAAAGATTTTCTCTGTTACAAAAAAGCCTCTCATTTTCTTTTATAATGTTATAGTTTTATTTTAATGTTTGGATATTTGATCCATCTGGAACTGATTTTGAGGTAGCATGAGTAAAAATTCATCTTTATTTTTTCAGAAACTCAATTATTCCATAATTTTTATTGAACATACCATTCTTCCCCAATGATGTAAATTCTCATTTGTATCATGTTCTTAATTTTATTTGAGGGTTCTGTTTATAAACCCACTCTTCTGTTTCCTTGGTCTGCATGAACAGGTGCCAGCCAATACGATTTCAGGAACCATAATTTGTAGGGCTAATCTTCCCTCAGCGCTGATTATTTTTCACACAAAATTTTCCTACTATTCTTATATGTTTATTTTTTTCATGTAATGGATAAAAGCTTGTTTATTTTAAAAGATCTGTTGGTTTATTATTGAAAGCATGAAAAATATATATATGTTAATTTAGGCACATGAGATATTCATAATACTCCTTTCTCTTTAAGACTAAAGTACACTTTGTATTTATATATTTTTGTCCCTTTATAGCATTCTAAACTTGCCTTATAGCATTTCTCTTGTTTTTCATTAAGTTTATCCTCAAATAATCTATCTTTTAGTTATTATATTTACTCTTTTACTTTTTCAAACTGCTTACTGATCATATATAGAAAAGATATATCCCAGTGACTTTACTGAGTTATCTTAGTAATTAAAAGAGTTAATGTATTTAATTTTATTTTTAAGAACTTTTATCACAAATAAATATTTGTGTTTTACCAAATATCTTTTCAGCAGCTCTGAATTTGAGATACTGTTTATCTCCTTTTGTTTACTAATGTAGTCAACTATATTGTTAGTCTTCCTAATATTGAAACATTCTTGTGTCTTTAATATGATCCCTATCAATATTACTCACTGCTGTTTGTGGGATTGCAACTAGTGTGGCCACTATGTAGATCAGTGTGGAGATTCCTCAGAAAACTGGGAATGGATCCACCATATGATCCACTATACACACTCCTGGGTAGCTTTCCAAAGGGACTGAAATCAGAATATTATACTGATACATGCATATCTATGTTTATAGCAGCACAATTCACAATAGTCAAATTAGGGAACCAACCTAAGTGTTCATCAACAGATGAATGGTGTGATAGTCAGTCTAGGTTGTCAACTTGACCTGATCATGACACACCCAAGATTATGTGATTTTGGGTGTGTAACAGCAGATTAAACAGAAAGCCCTGCCCTGAATGTAGGCAGCAGGATTCTGATAGGTGCAGACTTAGATGAAAGAGGGAGAAGCCGAGTAGAGTGAGTGCGACTCTTTCCAAGGAAAACGCATCTGCTCTCGCCTGAGATCGTCGGCCGCCGGCTTCGCCTTTCTCTGAAGAGCTTCTTGATCTTCTCGGCCTCCAGCTCTTGGAACTGAAACTTCACCATCATTTCTCCGAAGAGCTTCCTGATCTTCACGTCTTGGACTGGGACTGAATTAGTGGTTGCTCCGATCCTAAGACTCCAGCTCTTAGACCGCTCGACCAGCTACTGGTTCCTCTGACTCTCCACGTGCAGTAAGAACCTGGGACTACATTGCTTCAAACTGTAAGCCCATCTGATAAATCCCTTTTTTCAAATATACTCATTCTGTGTATTCTGTTAATCTAGAGAACCCTGTCCAATACAAATGGATTACAAAATTATGGGATATACACACAATGGAATTCTACTCGGTAATAAAGAAGAACAAAATTATGTCATTTGCAGGAAAATGGATGGACCTGGAGAATGTTAAGTGAGATTAGCCAGTCACAGAAAGTGAAAATTTGTATGTTTCCTCTCATATGTGGAAGCTAGAGAGTAAGGGAGATACAAGAGGGACTTCAGATGATGGAGGAGAAACCCAGTGGGGCCAGGGGGGTGGTCCAGGGGAGGGTGGAGGGGAGAGGAATGAGAACTCACAAGGGAGGCACTTCCATTGATCTTATGTACATATGTGAGAATACCAATGCCAACTTCAATATTATGTTTTGGGAAGGGGAGAAAGAGGGGAGGGAGCAGAGGGGAGCCCACCCAGTGCTGTGTGCATATATATCCCTATCACTCTGAACTACATTATGATGTGAGACTACAATGTATTAATAAAAGTATATAAAAATTACTAATTTTTAATGCCAGGCATGGTGGCGCACGCTTGTCATCCCAGTACTTGGGAAGCTGCGACGGGAGGATCGCAAGTTTGCAGTCAGCTTCAGCTACTTAGTGAGGCCCTCCACAACTTCGTGAGACCCTGTTTCAAAATAAAGAATAAAAAATAGGGCTAGGGGTGTAGCTTGGAGGTAGAATACCCCTGGGTTCAATCATCAGTTCTGAAAAAAAAATTGCTAATTTTTAGATTTTTAAAAAATCAAGTCTTATAAGTAAAATAGATTTTGGTATTTTCTGTTTTTATACTGTTTTTATCAGATTTCAGTCTTGATATTATTCTAGTTCCTTAAAAATAATTTTAAAAATTTCTGTACTTATCTATCTTATGGAAGAGTTTAATTAGCATTAGAATTCATGCCATTTGAAGTTTCAGAAAATACACTTGTGAAATATCTGAGTCTTGTACTTTTTTAGGGACTAAAGTGGGGATGAGATGATTTTTGTGAATTTTTACTATTTTTATTTACATTTTCTATTATCTCTGTGATTAGTTTGGGTAATTTATAAGTTTCTATAAACTGATATGTCTTGCAGAGGTTTTCACATTATTTTTCATACAGTTGATTAGAATAATACCTTACACATATTTAAATTCACCCTGTATTTAGGTTATGTTCCAATTTTCATTCCTAATTAGCATATTTCTTCCTTTTTATCTTGGTCAGATTAGCTAGTGGCATCTCTATTTCATTGTTTTCTTGTTCTTAAATCAACTTTTAGATTTACTTAGTATTGCTACTACCTTTTCTGTTTCCTTTTTTTTTTTTTTTGGCGGTACTGGGGATTGAACCCAGGGGCATTCTACCTCCAAGCTACACCTCCAGCCCTATTTTTTTATTCTTTATTTTGAAACAGGGTCTCACTAAGTTGCGGAGGGCCTAAGTAGCTGAGGCTGGCTGTGAACCCAGATCCTCCAGTCTCAGCCTCCCAAGTACTGGGATTACAAGCGTGCGCCACCACGCCCGGCTTTCTGTTTCCTAGTGTATCCATTTCAAAACCTTTATCATTTTTCTTAAAGCTATAATGCTAATTAAAGTGTAAATATTCTTGGGAAGAGTCATATTTAGACTTAATAATCACATACCTCAGGATAAATGAAATCCAGATTCTTTCTTGAGGCTGAGTTTGGGAAAAGAGACAGGAGAGTTATTAATCAAGCAATTACTTGAGTCCTAAAAAGGAGGTAGGGGTGGGACTAGGAGTCTAATCATAGTGCTAGGGAGTATGGAGAGGTGTAGGCCTCCTAGGCCACAGAGTCAAGGCCTCATTACAATGTGATCTGTGACATCCTTACTTAATGGTGTGATGTTCTGGAAAAGCAAAATAAATTAGTATTGGAGAAGTGCTTAAATAAAAACATGAGATTCAGCTACATAAATTGTGACGTGCATGTCATAGTACTTCTTGTTTCTCAACAATAGAAAGCAAAACTAGGAAGATACCTTCATAGGGAGGCTTATAGCTAGCCAATAAAATTCCCAGTGAGGACATTTCATTCACCTGAAAGTGCCACAGAAAGGGACAGGAAAGATGGTGACACCCGTGACAGCCCAGGGCTGCCCCAATAGCCATGGTTGGCATCCTGCTCTCTCTGCACCACGTTGCCCCATCTTCTTTCTATGGTTTTGAACAGTCATCTGGTATTTTTTTTAACTTTTATTTATTTATTTATTTATTTATTTTAAGTTCCAATAAAACTTTATTTATGGACACTGATGTCTGAATTTCTTTTTTTTAATTTTTTTAATTTTTTTATTTTTTTAACGTGCTTTTATTGGTGCATTGGAGTCTTACATTGCAATGAATATCTATTTGATGTTAACATATATGCACACAGCTCTTGGTGCCCCCCCCGCCTCCCCCCACCCGTATGAAGTACCAAGAATGATCATTTGCAAAAAAGTGGAAGGATCTGGAGAACATTATGTTAAGCGAGATCAGTCAATCACAAAAAAAGAAGGGACATATGTTTTCATTAATATGCGCAACCTAAGGAGTAGTAGGGTCACACAAGGGACTCTGGTTGATAATGGAGAACCCTCAGCGGAACAAGGAAAGTGGTACAATGGAAGGGGGAGGGCAAGAAAGAAGGGAATCAATGGAATTACTATCATAAATAACATGTACATGTGAAAATATGTCATCTGGTATTTTTAAAGCTCTTTTTATCTACCTTTCCTTATTCGATCTTCATAGTGAGCCTGTTTATTGGACTTCTGTCCCTGTCTAACCTCCCACATTCAATCAGGCACAAGTCTTGTTGATTCTTAATTCGATCAGGTTGATTCTTAACATTTCTCACACTTCTTATTTTATCAGGGTCTCCTTCTGGGTTTAATTCTTAACCACATTAGACTCAAGATTATTGGGATAGTCTCCATCAGCCTGCTGGAGGCAAGTTGGAAAAGGTTTATTTCACATTCACATTGTAGCTTAGCACAAAATAAAGGTTTATTTTACATTCTTGTCATAGGTTTTGTGTGTGTGTGTGTGTGTGTGTGTGTGTGTGTGTGTGTGTGTGATATTAGGGGTTGAACCCAGGGGCATTCTATCTTCGAGCTAAACCCCCAGCCTTTTTAAAAAAATTATCATCATTTGTGTTGAAACAGGTTCTCACTAGGTTGCTGAGAGTCTCACTACATTGCTGAGGCTGTCCTTGAACCTGCAATTCCCCTATTTCAGTCTCCCTAGTACTGAGATTACAGCCAGGCACCATCACACCTGACTTCCTGTCATAGTTTAATACAGGATATGAGGTGGGGTGGGGCAGAGTCAAACTTGTTCTATGTCCTTTATACCAGAGACCTAGGCTTCATACAGCTGAGCCCCACCACCCCTGGAGTCCCCGAGTCCCCCGGCACTCTCTGCCTCTGGCTGGCAGATGAATGAAGACAGAGTGTGTGGATGACGCTGCAGAACATTTGCAAGGTGGAGCCTGGAGGCGGTGCACATGAATTCTGCCCACATTCTGTAGGTGGGAACTGAGTTGTAGGGCAGCTACCCTCCTCCCCTTCCCTACTACAAGAGACTGGAAAATGCAACCTAGTCTTGTGCCCAAAAGGAAAAGGAAATATATTCTGGGGAAAACATTGCACACATGGCCACAGCCAGTCTCTCTATCTCTCCATGTTGTACACCGCTGCCGGATATGCACCCATTCACTCAGCCGCCAAACATGTACTAAATACCATGATATATCAGCCACTATGCTGGGCATTATGTGTTCTAGTTAGATATAGAATGCCCCCTGAAGAGCTCAGGGTTGATATAGTTAAATCATGAGGGTTGTAATCTCATCAGTAGATAAATTCATTGTAATGGATTTATCTGGGTAGTAACCTAGGCCAGTGGGGTGTGCCTGGGGAAGGTGGGTCCCTGGGTGTGTGGCCTTGGGAATTGTGCTTGTGTCTTTAATCCCCTTGCTTGCTGTCTCTGATTCTGGTCTCTGTGGTGTGAGGAGCAGAGCCCGTGTGCTTTCCCTCTCTCTATTCCCCACTGCCATGCCCTGAGATCCATACACCCTGCCTCACATGGACTGGACCTGGAATCTTCAAGAAACTGTGAGCAAATAAATCTTCCTTCCTCTAAGTTGTGCGGTCAGTCATATTGGAGTATACAGTGAGAGTGTTGACAGAGACACCATGCATGTAAAAATGCACAAATTCAAATTTTGCTTTCTTGGGTGCTCACAGGCTAGTGGGAGAAGAGAATAGTGAGAAATATTTTTACAGTGAGTTAACACTATGATACACTAAGCAACAAATTTTCTTTGGGAATTCAAAGGGAAATGTAAAAGTTAGGAATCAATTGAGCTGTTTGTAACAAACACTTAAAAAGTATCAGCCTACACAGGACAGGGATTCATTCCCACTCTTCAACCCGCTTCCAGCTCAGCCAGGACTAGTATGGCATAACCCTCATATCAGGAACCCAGACTCTCCCTCTCTTTCCCTTTCTTCTTTCTTTTCTTTCCCTCTCCTCTCTTCTTCTCCTTCTCCTTCTCCTTCTCCTTCTCCTTCTCCTTCTCCTTCTCCTTCTCCTTCTCCTTCTCCTTCTCCTTCTCCTTCTTCTTCTCTCTCTCTCTCTCTCTCTCTCTCTCTCTCTCTCTCTCTTTCTTTATGGTACAGGGTCTCACTAAGTTACCATGTGCTGGCCTCGAACCTGCAATCCTCCTGCCTGAGTTCTTGGGATTACAGGCATACAAGACCAAGCCTGGCCAGACTCTTTTTATCTTCTATCTCTGCCACGCATGCTGTCCATTTCCAGGGTCATTTTAAGATGGCTGCTGTAGCTCCAGTCAATATATCTGCTTTCTAAACAGAACAAGGAGGGAAATTGAGAGATAACCCATACTTCTGCTTATATCATAGAGCAGAATTTAACATGGCCACATATAGTTTCCACCAAGAACTGAAACGATGTAGCCTTTTTAATTTGGTGCCAGGGTGACTTAATAAAAATTCTTTTTCTTTTTTGGGGGTATTGGGGATTAACCCCAGGGGCATCCTACCTCTGAGCTACATCCCCAGCTCTATTTTATTTTTTATTTTGAAGCAGGGTCTCAGTAAGTTCAAGGTTAATATAATTTTTTTTTAAAAAGGAGAGACTAGATATTGAAAGATATGCCAGAAAAGGGAGTCTACTCGAGCTGATGAAAACAACAAAGAAAGCTTCTCCAGTAAAATGAAATTCGTATTCCCAAATTACATATGTGTGTGCATATACGTAGTCTGCATGTTTTTAAGCTTCACATAAACAGCGTCAAATTGTATGTGTTCCTCTGCAGTGTGCTCTTTATCCTCAACATTATTGTGTGGGAATTCATTCACAGTTTTTATGTAGCTCAAATCCATTCATTTATCTGATTCCTTAGCAATCTATTGAATGAATATAACACTATTTATCGATTCTACTATTGATGTCCATGGAGGTTGTTTCCAGGTTTCGCTCTTTCAGACGATGCTACTGTGAACATTCTGGTTAATGTCTCCTCATTGACAGTGCCAGGCCTGTACCTAGGAGTGAACCTGCTGGGTCATGGGGTTCGGGATCTTTGACTTCACTACACATTGCCAAATGCATTCAAAAGTAATTGTCCTAGTTTCTATGCTCATTAGCAGTGCACAGAATGGTGTTTGCTTCGCCTCCTTGCCAAAACTTGGCATTAGGATTTATTAATTTTTGGCCATTATGACACATTTGAAATGCATTTCATTGTGGTTTTAATTTGCATTTCGCTCATTGTACATAAAAAGAAATATCTTTAGCCCAGCACAGTGTGCATGCCTGTAATCCTAGCGATTCAGGAGGCTGAGGCAGGAGGATCACAAGTTTGAAACCAGCCTGGGAAAATTAGAAAGACCTTGTCTGAAAATTTAAAAAATAATTAAAAATAAAATTTTAAAAGGGCTGGGGATGTAGCTCCATGCTAACGTCCCTGAGTTTAACCCCCAGTACTGCAAAAAAAAGTAAAAGAAAAAAAGATAAAAAGATATTTTAAAGGAGTGAAGGTAAGTTAGCTGTGCCATATGGACAACTTTCTTAAAATGCATAAAAAATAAACATCTTAACAGATGTGCAAAAGCAATTTGTATTTTTCTTTTATGTAAATTACCTGTTTGTGGTCTTAGCTAATTTTTTCCTATTAGGTTATTGTTTTTGTCTTATTTTTAATTGCCTTACAGGAGAGTGTTTCTTTCTTCCTTTTGTTGAGGGGGAGGTGACTAGCTTCTTGCTACCTTAAGTGTCAGTTTCACATTTTCTCCAGATTTTCATGTTTCTTTTGTCCTTATTTATAGTGCCTTTAGAAACATGTATTTAAAATTATATATTTGTACATATATTCCTGTAAACATAACTTTAAATAAATGTTATTGTATGTAGGAATTCTTGTGTGTACAACCATTTTCCTGTTTCTTTTGGTTTCTTCCTCAGTCTCCCCCTCTTTTACCCTCATGCAAGACCCTTCCCTTCCCCTGTAAAGGTAACATGTTAAATATTTTATATACCATTTCATGTTTTTCATTGCATTCAAATAATTGCATACAAACATATATACTTATATACATACCATATAGGATATTTTAGTTTTGTCATTATTGGCTAATAAACATGGGATAATGCAAATATAATTTTTCTTTGCTTTTATACTTTCACTTAGCAATACTGTGTGAAAACACCTCCAAGTTAACTTGTATAATTCTAGTTCATTCTTCCAATGGCTCCTAAATTTTTCTGCATCAGCAAAAATTTTGCTAAGCAAGAGCCATAGCACAGAATCTTTAGAGGCATTGAGGAAGATAATAGAACTTAGTCAAGATTTCATTAAATATATTTTAGATATTTATTTATATGCATGAACTTGAAAGTGACATAAAAGTGTGTTGTGGAAATTTATGTATACAATATATGCATACATGTGTGTGCATATGTAATTTATTTCATGTATATATAGAGAGAGAGATAAAGAGGGGGTAGGGTAAGAGAAAGGGCACACAACCAAGTGACAGGAAGTACATTACATTCCTGGTTCAGAATCAGACCCTTGTGTGGACTGGGGAGGATCATTTAACTCTCTGCACTTCAGTTATCTCACCTCTAAATGAAAGATAGAATCAGAGCATAGACTGCGTTCCTGAGGAGATCAAATAGTTCCTGGGTCAATTCGACTAATCCAAAGTTAGCCAAAGCTTTACATTCCCCAGCTGATATGGCGCCACCATGTGGTAGTAGTGTGAACTGTTTAAAATGCATTTGGTCCATTCGCTTTTAAATTATGATTCTTCATCAATTTTTTATTTAAGAAATTAACACTATCTCAAATTTTGTGCATAAATTGAGACTTTAGTAATATATTTAATTTCCACTATATCAAACTGGCATGAAATTTGACTACAATCTATACTTGGGGAAGTTTTAAACTCCGTCCTTGTTTCTGTACCACACAGTAGTCAACCACATGAGAAAATAGAAAAAAATATAATAATCAGAAGAATTACTCACATCAAGAAAGTATATTTTAAATAAAAGTATCTACCAGATTTATGAGCCATAATCTAGAAATCTTTTTAAAATGCCTAAAATCCCTGAAAATGGTAACAGGGGTGAGGGTGGGAGTGGAGTTAGGTGAAAAGGTTGAGTGTATAACAATAATAATTATTATACTACTATTTTTAGTCTTTAAAAATATGAGACATATGGTAAGCTAAAGCATATTACACAATCCAGTAATTAGAAATAAAGAGATGCAAACTATAATGCCAATTTTTATTATTTATCCTGGTACTTATGTACCTGTTATCATTAATTGAAAATAACTGTGTCAACTCTTCCTGTCCTTCAGTATTTGATTTTTTGTTTACTTTTAAGGAAATTCTTAATTTTAGTGTAGTTTAAGATTCACAGAAAATTTGCAAATATCCTGCTTCCAAAACCCTTCACCCACATTCTCATGCGAACACTTAACATTAGCCTGACCCATTTGTCACAACCAAAAAACAAACATTGGTACATTAGTATTAACTGAAGCCCTTATTTCATTCAAATTCTCTCAATTTTTACCTAATATCCACGAGCTCATCCAGGATAGTATATTAAGTGATGTCATCATGACTCCTTCTCCTCCTGGCTGTGACAATTCCTTAGACTTTGTTTATGAAGATATTGGCAGTTTTGAAGAGGACCAGTCGGGTGTTCGGTTGGCTGTCTCTCAGTTTCGTTTTGTCTGGATGTTTTACTCATGATTAGATTGAGGTTGTGGTCTTGGGGGAGGAAGATCTCAGAGGTGAAGTGCCATTCTTTTCTCATAATGTCAGGTGTTTCTACCATCAACGTGACTGACCCCGGTTGATGACCTTGAGCATCTGTCCAAAGTGGTGTTTTCTAGGTTTCTCCACTCGAAAGGTACCCTTTCACTTTCTCTCTCCCTCTTCCTCTTCGGAAGGAAAACACAATGCAAAGCCCACACTGAGGAGCAAGGAGTTATAGTCACCTCCTCTGCACATAAACTATTTGGGGTTCTTCCATATGAGATATTTGTCCCTTTTTTCCATGTTTATGTATTCCGTCAGTTATTTACATCAGCGCGACTCATGGATATTCATTTCATATTTTGGGTTATAATCCATTACTACCTTTTTTATTTTGATGTTCAGTTTATTCTAGTTTGAGCCATTGGGAGCAGTGTTTTGCTTTCTGGCACTACAAGACACTCCAAGCTTGTCTTGTGCACTTCTTGCCCCAGACTTAGCATCAGCCATTTCTCCCAGGGATGCCGGTTCCTTTTGTTGGAGAACAGATTAGAAACCAAACTCTGGCCTCTAGGTATGACTTTTATTTGCTTTGAATTCTTCCTCTATTTGTATTTACATAAAAAGTTTCTCCTCCACATCTTTACATCTTAAAATTGGGTTTTATTTTTAAGAAAAGCTTTGAAAATTTAAAGAATAGTTTGTGGTTGGGTGTGGCAGCACACGCCTGTAATCCCAGTATTTGAGAAGCCGAGACAGGAGGACCACGGGTTCAAAGATAGCTTCAGTAATTTAGTGAAACCCTGTTTCCAAATAAAAAATAAAATAGAAGCCAGGTGTGGTGGTGCATGCTTGTGATCCCAGTACTTGGGAGGCTGAGACAGGAGGATCACAGGTTCAAAGCCAGTCTCAGCAATTTAGCGAGGTTCTCAGCAACCTAATGAGACTGTTTCCAAATAAGAAATAAAATCAGGCTGGAGGTGTAGCTCAGAGGTAGAATAATGACCCTGGATTCAATCCCCGGCACCACAAATAAATAAAATAAAAAATAAAATAAAATAGGGCTGGGAATGTAACTCAGAGATAGAATGCCCCCCGGGGTTCAATCCCCAGCAACACACACACACACACACACACACACACACACACACACATCACGAGTTTGTTTTACTCTGGTGAACTATTATCTTGATTATTACAACTGTTAACACTGTTACACACCCTTTGTAAAGCTTGTCACTCCCAAATAGGGATTCAGGATGAAAGCTTCCTAGAGAAAAAACTATGAATTCTTTATGCACTGCTCCTCGCTGCATTCCTTTTCACTCAATCAGCAGCCAACACATTGTCCGTGAGTGAGTAAACCGAGTTGTGTGCACACATGCACACAGGTGTTTCCCTTTAGGCTTCTTACTGGAGCCTGGAGATGCCAAAATGACCAGACTGTGATGGGCTTGAAAGCGGCACCCTTGTGTTCTCTTCATTTTTCCATCTCCAGGACTTAGCTCAATGTTCAGTATGATCCACGGATTTCCGAGACGCTTGCTGAATAAACAGCAGAGCCCCTGGAAGGTGGTGAAGCTTACCATCCATCATTTCAATGTGCCTACGTTTTTTTTTCTCATACATTTTTGTTGTACTTTATGTGCACCGTTTTGTTTGGGAATAATTGAAAGAGGAGTGGTCGCTACCAGAGTGACTTTGTGGAAACCGATTTCATCTCTCTGATACTGTTTTATCATGAGCCCTGGTAAATTAATTACAGGTTTAGGCTTCTTTTCCTCTGGTGAAATAAGCCCCAAATATTCCTTTTAGAGGAAATGCTTGCCCAGAAGAAGCCTGTAATGGAAAAGTTTTTCTATGTATCATGTTGAATAAGCTATTCTTCCATGAGGTGGTATTGAATTTAATTAGAAGAAAATATCACCGTGAAAATAAGGCTTTAATGATATACTGTTTCATTTTAAGACTGTAAGTCATCATATCCTCTAAATGGTGGGACAATGTTGCTGAAACAAAACACTACGGAAGGAAAAAAGTTATTCACTGGGTGTTCTGCGTCTTTATACTTTATCATCCTTATTCTTTCACTTCCAATTCCCCATTTAAAAGAAGCTTCTCTGGTATGATCTATTTTCATTCTACTCTAGATTCAGTACAATTTTTGTAAAATGAAATTCATTTAAATATAATCCAGGAACTGAGCAGTCGAGAGTGAAAGTATTTTGAGACACGCACCCAGCACCCACGGCTTCAATATAAACCCCACCATCATTCACCCACTTATCAAAACTGCCACCTATCCACTGCCACCCTGGTGCCCGGGACACGTGGGCGGGAGGGTCGGGACTGTAGCAGGATGGTCCTAGCCGAGCAGAGGAGAGCCAAAGACCTGGATGTGGCTGGTGCCTGGCTGTGGGAGGCCTGTCCAGGTGACCTGCAATAGTGGTTTGCACAGGTGCACCAAAAATGGGCGAGGCGAGAACTGAGAACCTGCAAGCGCCCTGGGTACTGCCTTTCTTCTTAGTAACAATTGACATTTGTCAAATGTTCGCCCAGGTCTGGACACACTTCCGGGGATTCCGTGGGTCCTTACCTCTTAGTTCATTCTTCACAACTGAGGCTTACTCTAGGTCCCCTGGAGGAGGACTTGTAACCCTCCATTCCATTTTGCAGAGGAGGAAGCAGAAGCACAGAGAGTGCATGTAATCTGACTAAGGTCACACAGCCCCCAGTGTCACTGTCAGGCTGTGAACACAGGAAGGGTGTTCCGGGCCCCCTTTCACTGTAGTGATGGCCTGTGCTGCTCTTTGAACCTTCCTGAGAGAAGAGCAGTAGGTGGAGCTGCTCCTGGGGCAAGGAGAGGAGTGAAAAGAGCCTGGGAGAGTGAGTGCACCTTGTCCTGCCCCTTGGTGGGGTTAGAAGCCCTGAGGTTAGTCACCTCCGTGGGGATACTGTGTTCCTTTGGGTTAGCTGTGGCTCTGAGGCAGCCTCTGGCAACTGAGGAAGACAATGACAAAATGAGAGAGGTGGTGGGAAGAATCAGAGTGTGGGTGAAGAAACAAAAAAGTGCAACCAGCCGGGCGTGGTGGCATGCACCTGTAATCCCAGCGACTTTGGAGGCCGAGGCAGGAGGATTGCACGCTGGAAGCCAGCCTCAACATCTCAGCAAAGACCCTGTGTCAAAGTAAAAATTAAAAGGGTCACAGATGTAGTGTAGCTTAGTGGTAGAGCACCCTGGGTTCAATACCCAGTACCAAGAAGAAGAAGGAGGAGGAGAAGGAGGGGGGGAGGGAAGGAGGAAAGAGAAAGTGTATCCTACATACTTCATGGGGACAGTTCATGAAACTGGACATGTTGATGGGGCTTGGATTATTTTGACACAGGAGACATTGTGATGTTCCTGTGAAACGTGTGAATCTCTTTTGTTTGTTGTGGATTTGTTGTCCCAAGCAGTGCATATGACATTTCTGAACCTTTCTCTGCTCCCCAGACACACCAAGATGGCATGAGGGTTGTGTTTCCCACTTCATTGAGTGTTTTGTATATTTATGTTTGTATTACTTTATAAATTGGGGGGCACATTTTCTCTCATAGTTTGATAAAATTGGGATAGAAATCATAGTTCTGTCCCACAAAGCCATCAGTCACAATGAGGTTTTACTGAGGCAGGAGAGAAATGTCAGAAATTTAATTGAGCTTTATTGTACAGTCAAGATGGAAGAACAAAGGATCTTAGATGTAGACCAAGTATTTTCCTCCCCGGGGTCTTTAAGGAAGGGAGGAGAGAACTTTATGTGACTCATTCAAAATGCAAGGGAATTCTCAGAGCTGAGCGGACGTATTGTGTGGAATGATTGAGATGAGCAAGTGTGATAAGAGGAAGATATCCTGACCGTGTTTCTGCCAGAAACTTGGCACAGTTCTCTTCCCACCTCTGAGGCCCCTCCATCTTAGGCGATCATCCTATCAGCAGAGGTAAGAAATGGAATGAGTTTCCCCAAGGATGAGGCAGAGTGATTCATTTTTTCCATTATCTAGTAATACAAATTGTGAAAAAGAAAAAAATGGAATAAGGGTTTATCCAAACATCTCATCAAAATGCCCCTGCCTTGGAAAACACTGTGCCAAAATGACTGTTTCAAAGTCCCTGAAGTCGAATAGCTGCGTCCTGGTGGCCACCTCAAAAGAGCCATCCCCAAATGACTCTCAAAGCTGGGCATGGTGGTGCACGCCTATAATCCCAGTACTTGGGAGGCTGAGACAGGAGGATCACAGGTTCGAGGACAGCCTCAGCAAGTAGTGAGACTTTCATCAACCTAGGGAGACCCTGTTTCAAAATTAAGAAATAAAAATAGGGCTGGGAGGTATAGCTCAGAAGTTGAATACCCCTGGGTTCAATCCCCAGCACCACAAAAGAAAAAAAAAAGACTATTAAAACAACCCTGTCAAAATGTCCTATCGCTGCAACCCACAGGAGCTCTTTGAATGCTTCCAGGTATACCAGAACCAGGATTTCATAACTGGTTCCCTCCGTACCCACAGTCCCTTGAGACATCAAAATATCTGTATTAAGATGATCAGATCAGACCACCTCTCGGGGGAGGTAAGCAGGGGATTTGGGAGGAGGGAAGCTCTGGAGGGGGAGCTACTGTGGGGCGAGGGGAGGGGAAGGTGTTCCCAGCAGAAAGGACAAGACAAACACAGACACAGGATTGAAACCTGGGGAAGGGATGGCCACAACCTGTGTGCCTCTCAGGTGTTCCCCATCCAGGCTGTACTAAGCACCTACTGTATGCTTCACCACTGTGTCTCCATCCTTTTGAAGAGCACATACTTGACCTGGTCCATGAGTCAATCTTCTTACCTTCCCCTCAACAACAACAACAACAACAACAACAAAATACATCTTGTTCCTAAATCAGTTTCAAGACTCAAGTTTGATTTTAATGCCATGTAGTTTCCCTTCAACTATTTTTCTAATCAATTTTTAAATCACTTTGGTCTGAATTGGATAATTCAGAAAAAAAATATTTTTCCCATTTATTTTTGAAATCACTTTAATCTAAATTAAAACCAGATAAACTCCTTGGTTTATTTTGAAACACACAATTACATTAGAAATACAAATGCACACATGCAAAAAAAAAAAATGCTGACCAATTAGGTATTAAGAATTCACTTGGTATGCAATAACTTTCTGAAAAGAAAATACCAGTAATTACTCAATTTTAATAATAATACTTTGTGCTCTACAAAATTGAAAAGTATGCTGAAACATTTGAAATACTGTATGTCAATATTCTTAAAATCAACCCTTACGTGTGGATTAAGTACAGATTATTTTTCTGTAACATTACTATTAACCTGAATGTTCCCATGGTAACAAAACATCTAACAGAATATACAGCAGATAACTTTCAATATTTAAATCATAACTCATAAATAAAAACCTTTCTTTTTATTTGTATGAAAGTTACACATTAGTCCCATCTATCAGAGATGCAGAAAGCTCCCTAGAAATCATATTTTTTAAATTTGTTCATTTTTATAAGTAATTTCTTTCTTTTTTTTTGGTGTTACTGGGGATGGAACCCAGGGGCATTCTATCTCTAAGCTATGCCCCCAGCTCTATTTTTTATTCTTTATTTTGAAACAGGTTCTCACTAAGTTGCAGAGGGCCTCACTAAGTAGCTGAGGCTGGCTGCAAACTTGCGATCCTCCTGTCTCAGCCTCCCAAGTACTGGGATTACAAGCGTGCACAACCATGCCTGGCTTATAAGTAATTTCTGATTACAAAAGTAATTCCTTCTTTCTCTAAAAAAAATTGGAAGATATATCAAAAGAAAGATTAAACCCTGCAATGAGTGCCACTAATACTTGTTTTGTTTTGTATATTGTTTTATTTATAATTCTTTAAAACAAAATTTCAATCAGAAAGTAAATTTAGTTTTGTGTCCTTCATATTTTACTTCTTCCCATGTCAACAATTATCTTTTACAGCCAGGTGTGGTGGCATATGACTGTAATCCCAGTACTTGGGATGCTGAGACAGGAGGATCGCAGGTTTGAGACCAGCCTCAGCAACTTAGACTCCCAGCAGCCTAGCAAGACTCTGTTTCAAAAAGCAAAAAATTAAAATTGTTGGAGGTATAGCTCAGAGGTACAATGCCCCTCTGTTCAATCCCCAGTATGACACACACAAAAAGTAATAATAATTATTTTAAATTTGTTTTGTAGTGGTAGATTTGTGATGGTTTCAACTATTTCAACTATATAGCCATATACTTTCTGTTTAAGTTCTATGTTATCAATCTTGTCCATAATAAATGTAAATCTTGCAGTTGTGACATCATACTCTACCCCTCAAAAAATAATGACTAAAGGCTGAGTGTGGTCGCACACACCTGTAATTCCAATACTTGGGAGGCTGAGACAGGAGGATCGTGAGTTCGAGACCAGCCTCAGCAACCTAGTAAGACCCTATTTCAAAACAAATAATGAATAAAAGGCTGGGGGTGTGGCTGAGGGTATAGCTCAAAGATAGAATGCCCCTGGATTCAACCTCAGTACCACAAAAAAAACTAAAATGGTGTTAAATTTCTTTATGTCATTTCATAATGATTTTACCAGGTGATCTCTATATGCTTCTAATGTTATTAATTAGCCCTCACATGTTTTTGGCCTCCAAAATAGTAATTAACAGTTTTTTACAAGAACATAATCCTAAAACAACTAACTTGTGAAAGAGATTTTGGGGGCGGGGGGTCCTTATATTTAGTCATGTCTATAGTGATTTCCCAGGAAGATTATAGCATAACACTTTAAATATTGTTTCTCACTCTGGCCCACAAGGAAAAATGATAGCCAGAAAGTGTCCTACACACAGACCTTTTTGTTACTGAATATATCTATACCTCCATTATTTTAACTTTGAAATAGTGTCAAATATCAGACACACACAGATTATATCTATCCTAGCGTGGTCCATTTAATAGCACAGGAGCCGTAAAATCTGACAAACCCAATTACAGGAACATATCCTCATGGCCGGACAGGGAAATGCTGACATAGCTTTATGGTTGCAAATGGTAGCAAGGAAGGGAAATTTACAACAACGGGTTAGAGAAGACCTCGCCCCCAGGAGGAGAGAGAGGGGTGAGGACCAGGCACTGTGGGCACTGGGGCTGGAAAGAACTGGGAAAGAGGAAGTGCTTTTCTTTCCCAGAAGCCTCATCTTCTCAGCTCCCTGCCACTGGACTGGAGCTTCCTCCTCTGCCGAGAGCCCTCTCTGCTCCTCAACACACGGGGTAAGGGGAGATGGTGGTCCAAGCCTGAGACTCCCAGGAAGGTACCAGGACAGCCACACACTGAGCCCCATCCACCAGCTAATTGTCTCAGCTTGACCCAGGTGCCCAATCCTGGGTCCCTCAGATGTGACCAGGGTGCAGAGTCACCTGGTACAATCCCAGATTCCCCACCCACGACTAAGGGCGATTTTGTCCACTGCAATCAGGTGGCCGAGCAGTAGGCTCCGAATGCATACAAAGCATGATTTTCATTTTGCTATTTCTGTTTTGAGAATGATATTAATAGTACATGAATACATTTTCCTTCTACCCGTTGTGTAAATTTCCTCAGAATTTTCTCCTTGGGGGAATCTTACTGTAGGTGTTGTTCTGCCATTTGTTTTTGTTTTGTCACATAACAATATGTCTTCTATATTAGAGTTATATATTTTTAATGAATTCATTTTTAAAGGTATACAAGCAATACATGAATGCATTTTTATTGTAAGAAAAATTTAGTAGTACAGATCATATGGATGGAAAAGTCAAAGTTCTGTTCCACACAACTTCTGAATTATCATTTTTTTACCTTGCTAGGATCATAGTTCATCTATATTGTTCTACAACTTGAATCAATGCATAAATATGTACTCATTATTAAAATATGTTGCTTTAAAAACATTCCTTAAAATACATATACAGAGTAAAAAATAAAATCCCCTTTTCAGCACCTGCCACCTACAATAATCCACCTTGCTTTTCTAGAATTATCATTAACAATTTGTTGTGTATCCTTCTGGATTTTTCATATGCATTTACTATACATGTACATATGAAAATATATAACTTAGGATTTTGAAATCTTTACAGAATTGGCATCAAACTATAAAGATTAAACAGACCTTTGCTTTTTTAAAAAATTTACAGATATGCTAGGTGTGGTGGCACACACCCGTAATCCCAGATACTCGGGAGGCTGAGGCAGAAAGGTCACAAGTTTCAGACCAGCCTAGGCAACTTATTGAGACCCTGTCTCAAAACATTTTTAAAAAGTTTTTTTAAGTGCTGGGGGCATAGTTTAGTAATAGAACACTTGTCTACCAAGCTCAAAACCCTGAATGCCATTCTCAGTAGGACATCAATGAGCATGTGTGCACAAAAAACCGCATTTACAGATATGTATCGTAGATGGTTACATGTAGATACATACAAAGTAAATTTTGTGTACTATTCCATATGAAGGTGTATCATAATATAACCATTACTCTATTAGTGCAATATTTATTGTTTTCAATATTAAAAATATTGCCATAGGCCTGGGGGTGTGTCTCAGTGATAGAGCACTGCAGCATACACAAAGCTCTGAGCTTGAACCCCAGCATTGCAAAAAAAAAAAATTTGTGATAAAATAAAGCTGTAATAATTTAATTCCCACCAATAGCATATAAGAATGTTCATTTTCACATAACTTTGCCAATCCTAGATATCAGCAATCCTTCGTAATTTCTGAGGGGTTAATAAAAGTCTCTTCTTCATGTTATAATATGTGTTTCCTGGTCATCAGTGTGACCATGTATCTCTTTACGTGTTCATTGGTCATTTAAATTTCTTCTTTGGATTGTCTATTCACATGTGGTCTTTTTATTTTTCCTCTTGAGTTCTTACCCTATTTTTAAAAATCAATTTATAGAAACAATGTATTGATCTGTCATTGGCAAGTATTTTCCTGTTTTAATTTTGTTCATGGTATTTTTATCGATATGAATTTTAACTTCTTTTTTTTTTTTTTTTTTTTTGCGGTACCGGGGATTGAGCCCAGGGGCATTCTACCTCTGCGCTACACCCCCGGCCCTATTTTTTTATACTTTATTTTGAAACCGGGTCTCACGAAGTTGCAGAGGGCCTCACTAAGTAGAGAGAGAGAGAGAGACAGGGAGAGAGAGAGAGAGTGAGAGAGCTGAGGCTGGCCGCGAACCCGGATCCTCCGGTCTCAGCCTCCCAAAGTACTGGGATTACAAGCATGTACCACCACGCCCGGCTTGAATTTTAACTTCTAA